>CAUYRH010176300.1:0-44467 GCA_963574655.1 Perodicticus potto | reverse complement strand
TGGTTCCTTTCCAACTTACTATCATACAAAGGACCAAACTGCCACTGCTGCTCGTGTCACCATCTCAGTCTCCCTGGCTGGTTCCCAAGGATGTTATTAGGATAACTGAGATCTTGTCTACAAAGCAATCCCAGTTCCATGGAGGCAAATATTCACTAAGCCTAAGGAGGTTAAGCGGCTTATCCATTGCAACTTTATTTCCTTTAGGCCTGTGTTTTCTTGTCTGCGAAGGGAAGAGCTGAACTTCATGGCCTCCAGAGATCCTTAGAGCCCTAACGGCTTGTGATTTTAACTACTTACAGATTTGATTTATTATTTATAGTCCTCATATGTACGCTCCTCCGATGGCACACCCTCTCTCTCCCTCAGCACCCAATCGCATCTTCTCAGCTTTCAAGGGCCAGCTAAGGTTCCCTTCCCGCTGCACGAAGCCACATCTTACTGTTCCAAGGTCCACTGATCTGGACTCATGTGGTTGTTGCTGAGCAACTCAGCACTTACGTACAGTAAAATGCTAACAGTTTGGGGCTGTTATATATAACACTGGTCTTTTCTCCTTAAACAGTCTGCAAGAGCCTTGACATTCTCCCATTTTGCAGGTGGGAAATAAGCAATACTCACACACACACAGCTGTGAGCTTTGGGGTGTTAAGTACAAACTCGATGCAGTCTCATTAGATGACTGTTGCTCTTTCGCTTCTATGACTTGCTTCTTTTTAATTTTGCTTGACCCTCGCCTTCTCATCTTAACACTCGGCTGCTCTTGTGCAGGAGCCGAGCAGGAGACCTGTAAGTTAGTTCTCAGAAATCAGCAGGAAGCAGAAATCATACCTGACAGCCCAGAAGCCACCCGTTGTCCTTACTGTTCCTGATTTCACTAGGAG
The DNA here is from genome assembly GCA_963574655.1 of Perodicticus potto. NCBI lineage: Eukaryota > Metazoa > Chordata > Mammalia > Primates > Lorisidae > Perodicticus > Perodicticus potto. The sequence goes on along the minus strand of CAUYRH010176300.1, from coordinate 43,583 downwards.
CTGACAGCATGCACGCTCAGAAATCTTCGCACCAAACAGATGTGTGTCTGGGGAGCACAGAAGGAGAGACCCACACAAGAGAACTTGCACCCCATATTCTCCCAGAGATGTTCATCGGGCCCACAGCATCATTTCTTTTAGACGTAGATTGATTTCTATTTGGCCCGAAGCACATGCATATCAATCATTTCTAGGATTTTACAGAAATACAATGAACTTGCCGTATGTGGACACGAGTGGTTCTGGAAGTCACCTAAATCGAGGGTGGGGTCCTGGACATGCTGCCTACTAGCTGTGTGACCTTGGTCTAATGACAGAATCTCTCTGTGTCCCTGTTACTACATCTTTCAAATAAGGTTATTGAGAGAAACCTAGGAAATGACCCATGCATGGTGCTTAGCTCAGGGGTTGACTTATAATTAATTGCTCAACAAATGGAACTTATTATTAGGCTCCTCCTGTCATGCACAAATTGTAGGGTACAAAGCAAAACGGTTTCCCCCTTTCCAGCAGGGTGGTTCGGGCTGGGTGTGCACTGGAAGGCGGCTGGTTCCCTCTGGCCCGCTCTCCATGTGCGATTCTCCAGGGCCTTTGCCGGGAAGCGCTGTGGCTGGGGGACTGTGGTATTCTGGGCGGGTCTGTGCAGGCTTCAAAGGCTCAGCCTTTCCTTTTGAAGAGGAGTATTTGCTGCTCATTAGCTCCGCGGCAGAGACCACCAACTGAATCAAGCCAGGATTTGGCTTAGCCTCTGCGAGGTCCCCCCAAATCTGTACTGTGGGGGGTTTGGAGAAGATACGCGTGTTTGCCCTCCGTTTTTAAAGTAACACCGTGAGGAGAGGCTAATGGGTGATGGCTCTCCTTGCTGAAGAGAGAGCTCCGAGCACTGCAGAACCACCCACCCCAACTGGCCTATCCTGGTGTCATGCACATCTGGACACTGTGAAAAAAACACCATCTGATGATGATGTTGGTGATAACACCACCCCCAAAAGAACTCTCCGGCAAGATGCACATCAAAGTCCAAGCCAAGTGTTCCTGCTGTAGGAACTACACGCCAGGCCATGGGGCGGTTTTGATCCCTGGCTAGAGTGAAGGGATGGGGCTTGTTGTTCTTTCCAGCATGGCTAGAAACCACTGGGTGGGCTCTGCGGAGAATCCCACAGTCACAGGGCGCCTGGAACGTCCAGCCCAGGCTTCTGTGTCCAGGCAGAAATGTGCCTCGGTTAATCTAATTGTGATGAGTACACTGGGTTCTGAGTCTCCAGACCCAGGCAGGGGTGGGGGGGAGGATTTCCCAAGTCCCCTTGTTCACCACTGGTGGCATTTCATGGCCTGTTCTCTACCACAGATGAGGACAAGGAGCTTTCTTTCTTTTCTTTCTTTCTTTCTTTCTTTCTTTCTTTCTTTCTTTCTTTCTTTCTTTCTTTCTTTCTTTCTTTCTTTCTTTCCTTTCTTTCTTTCATTAAATAATGGTTGTGTACATGTGCTGGGTTTATATACAATTTGAAATATTTTCATCGAACTGGTTGACATAGCTTTCATGGCATTTTCTTAGTCATGCCATGAAACATTTATATTCTACATTTATAGTAAGTTTTATTCTACATTTAGTAAGTTTTACCTGTACCCTTCTGAGATGCACCGTAGGTGTGGACCCACCAATTACTCTCCCTCCTCCCATCCTCCCCCCTCCCCAAGGAACTTTCTTAACATGATTTCATGGGACTGGGCTGTAGGAGGGCGTGGCTGCCTATAGTCTTCATGGGAATTATGCAAAGAAAACTTTGCCCCTACACATGTCTCTCCCCTGGTGGGTGCTGCCTGAAGTACATCTACAATCTCACAAATAGGGAAGATCAAAGGGCAAATGTCTCCATGCTGACCTAACGTAGGGTTTTTTTTTGTTTTTTTGTTTTTTTTTTTTTTGAGACAGAGCCTCAAGCTGTCACCCTGGATAGAGTGCTGTGGCATTACAGCTCACAGCAACTTCTAATTCCTGGGCTCAAGCGAGTCTCCTGCCTCCGCCTCCCAAGTAGCTGGGACTACAGGCGCCCGCCACAACGCCCGGCCATTTTTTGGTTGCAGCCGTCATTGTTGTTTGGCGGGCCCAAGCTGGATTCGAACCCGCCAGCTCAGGTGTGTGTGCCTGGCGCCTTAGCCCGTTGGGCCATAGGCGCTGAGCCTAACGTAGGGTTTTTTAATTTGTACATATGTAAAAATGACTGTGCTCGAGAGACTTTTCCTATAGTACACGAGGGGTGAGCTCATGAGGTACCCACTGAATGGTGCTGTCTGAAGCCTTTACTTAGGCACATGGATTAAAGGCCCCTGGAGACCAGCAAGGCCCTTCTTTATTGAGAATACACAATGGGTAGGTGCGGTGTGGTGGGTGCTTAATACAGATTACAGACACAGTTTTGTCTTCAACAAGCTGACATTCTGATGAACTTTGAAGGACAGACCTCTTCTTTGCCCGTTTAAGACATCTAGCTGTCCCCAAGGACATGAGGATGCTAACATCTGCTTCATTTAACCAGAGGTGACTTAGAGGGCAGGAGGAGGGAACACAGAGAGAGGGACGTCCTCACAGAGGATGGGGGAAAGCAAATTGATCCAGGCACCCATGAGTGTCAGAGAAATGGGGCACTGTGGGTGAAGGAGGAAGGAAAGAGGGAAATGGAAGCAACAACATGTTTGTACTTATTTATTTACATTTTATTTTATTTTTGAGACAGAATCTTGATCTGTCTCCCATGCTAGAGTACAGTGACATCATCACAGCTCACAGCAACTGCAAAGTCCTGGGCTCAAGGATCCTCCTGCCTCAGACTGCAGGTGCACCACCTTGCCTGGCTAATTTTTCTTTCTTTTTTTTTTTTTGTAGAGACAGAGTCTCACTTTATCGCCCTCAGTGGAGTGCCGTGGCATCACACAACTCACAGCAACCTCCAACTCCTGGGCTTAGGCAATTTTTTTGCCTCAGCCTCCCGAGTAGCTGGGACTACAGGTGCCCGCCACAACGCCCGGCTATTTTTCTGTTTTGTAGTTCGGCCAAGGCCGGGTTTGAACCCGACACCTTTGGTATGTGGGGCCGGCGCCCTACTCGCTGAGCCACAGGCGCCGCCCTAATTTTTGTATTTTTTGTAGAGACAGGGTCTTGCTCTTGCTCAGGCTGGTCTCAAACTCCTGACATCGAGCAGCCCTCCTGCCTCAGCCTCCCAGAGTGCTGGGGTTACAGGAATGAGCCTCCACCCAGCCCTCTTATTTACATTTTAAATTGAAACAAGTGCGGGGAGAAAAGGAGAAGTGAAAGAAGAAGAGAAGGGCACTGCACAGAGGGCGGTTCGTCAAGCGCTCTGGAAATGGCAAACGGACCGTGCATTCCCTTTCCTTCTCGGGAGCCAGGTATCAGGGCATTTTTTGAGAACATGCACCATCATACAGCTGTGCAGGGCAGATCCCACAGGTGACTCTCACAGCCTGGTGCTTCTCTGAGTCAGAGCACACACTTTGAGGCTTTTTCTCACCTGAGGCTGCCAAACCAATCAGTAAACAGGAAGGCTGTCTCTGGTCTCCGCACTGAGACCCGCCCCCACCCTCGCCCTGGCCTGTCCTCCTGCACCCTGTGACCTCCCCCTCCTGCTGAACAGGGCAGCCTGGACTGTGCCAAGCAGCCCACAGCTCTGGCAGAAGTGCCAAAGATGGTTTGGCCCAGTGGCCCAAACTTTAATGAATTCAAGATGCGCTGGGCTGGCCCAGAAAAAGAGCTGGGCTGTCACTTTGCAGGAAAAAGGAGAAAACTGCCCCCTTGTTGGGAAGATTTACAGAGGCCCAGCAGGCCCTATTGCGTCAGGCAAGCAATTACTTGGAAAACGACATTTTGTTGAAACAAAGAACACACGGAAAAGAAAAAAAAAACTTTTAATTTCTCACTGCCGCCTCCCCTGCTTCAGCTAGACTTCCCAAGATCCAAAAAGAGCCAGGTTTTGGCTGTTTCAGTATCAAACAAGTGAGCTGAAAGGCTGTGCTGAAGGCCGCCAGTCCAGGAGGGGAGTGTGAGTCAACCTACCAGGCAGGGCCAGCCTCTTATGTGAACCCGTTACCCCTCTAGCGGGCGAGTTGGAATTCCCTCATGCCGGCGGCTGGTATGGGCTCCACAGCCCTGCTACGTGCTCAGGGACCACTGGGCTCTCCCCGGCCCCCCAATCCCAACTGGTCAGAGGACAGCCGCCAATCACGCCCCTCCCCCCCACCAAGAAGCCACAGGCTACAGACATCTCTCTGTGGAACTTGATTGCTATTTTCTAATACTTTAAAGGGTGTTATTTGGAAGAGGGATAGATTTATTTGGTGTGGAGCCAGAGGAGAGAAAATTAAGACCAAATTGGAAGCTGTAAAAAAACAGAGTCAGGGCTTAACAACAAAGAACAGTTTTGCTGCTGGTGTCATTGGGCAGTGTAACGTGTGGCCTTGGTAGGTAGTGAGTTCCCCAACACTGGAGGTGTTCAAACAGAGGGAAATTGAAGAGAGTTCTCTCAAGTTTGCCGTCTCCCTCGTGTGCTTTTGGCGGACACTCTGCTTTTCATGTCCACGTGCAGGGCCTGGCACATTCAGAGCAGGCCCTTCATGTTTGTTGATTCAAGTAATGATTGAAAAGCATAGGACAGTAGGTTACATTAAGTGACGGCTAAAGTCTTTTGCAACAATGACTCTCTGAATTATTTCTCAGTTTTCAGAGGCCAGGAATGGAACAAAGTTTCACATCAATAGAGCTGGGTCCACACAAAAGGCTCCTTGGGGAGACTCCTCAAAAAGGGAGCGGCGGGGGCAGGTAGGAGGCAGATGGAGGAGGACTTTGGATCCCTACCCACTAATTCCAACAGGGCTGCTTGTCTTGTATATTGGGGTTCCTTACCAAAAAAAAAATTTTTTTTTGAGACAGTGTCTCATTTAGTCACCTGGGGTAGAATGTGGTGGCGTTATAGCTCACAGCAATTTCAGTCTGTTTGGCTCAAGTGATCCTCTTGCCTCAGACTCCCATGAAGCTGGGACAACAAGTGCCTGCCACACCTGGCTAGCTTTTCTATTTTTAGTAGAGCTAGGGTCTTACTCTTGCTCAGGCTGGTATTGAACACCTAAGCTCAAGCAATCCACCTACTTCAGCCTCCTAGAGTGCTAGGATTATAGGTATAAGCCACTGTGCCCAGCCCCTTATGAAATTTTTTGAAAAAAGTATTACACACTTAAAACTTGAAAATCGATGGCCTACAAAAATTAATTCATTTATTGAGCACCTACTATGTTCTAGACATTGTTCTAGGCACTGTGGATACAGAAATGAAACACTCAGATGAAAACTCCAGCCCTTGGGACCTTGCATTCCAAAGCGGGGTGGGGGAGGCACACAAACCAGAAAAGGAATCAGGTATGTTAGAAAGTGATCAGTGTTATATAGCTGAAGAAAGCAGGAGAGAAGGTGGGGAGAGGGGCTTCTGCAGTTTGAAATAGGGCGGTCAGAGAAAGCGTCACCAAAAGGAAGGCACGGGGCAGAGGGCACAAGTAGGAACCCGCCTAATTTGAAGCATTTCTGGTCCCACACATTTTGGATAAGGGCTATTCAGTCTGTATAGTCGGTAAAGAATGGTGGGGATGTAAGGCTGCAGGAACGGGCTGAGGGAGGCTGAGGGGAGGACGCAGATAGAGAATGCTGCTCTAAGGGGGAACAGAGAAGTGGGGACAGGAGGTTTTTGTTTCCTTTTGAGAGGGTCAAATAACATCACATTCACGGGTTGATAGGAGCGCTACAGGGGCAGAGAAACTTGCAGGATGCAGGAGAGGAAGTGCAGGGTTGCTGGAGGGCTGTCCGAGAGCAAGACTGGGGGAGGCGAGGCGCGGGTGCAGGAACACAGCTGACCTGTGAACGCCCGCCAGCACCGGCCCGCTGCCCCTCTGCAGCTCACTTACATTCAGAGAAACTGAACGAGCCGCCGCCTTTCCTGCTTCTGCACTTTCAATCTTGGTGTGTCCTCCCATTCATGTGACACTTCCAACTCCCGCCCTTCAAAGCTGTTACGGGCTCCCCCCCAAGGCTTTCCTCACCACCCCAAGGAGGCAGAGTGTCTCCTTTGCTCCTCCGAGTTCTTCATTCATGCCTCCAGAGGGTTTTTCTTTTCCTTTCTACCTTGACTTGTAATCTTTTTTTTTTTTTTTTTGAGACAGAGCCTCACTGTGTGACCTTGGGTAGAGTGCTGTGGTGTCACAGCTCACGGCAGTCTCAAACTCTTGGGCTTAAGTGATTCTTTTGCCTTAGCCTCCCAAGTAGCTGGGACTACAGGCGCCCATCATGACAATGCCCGGCTATTTCTTGGTTGCGGTTGTCATCGTTCAGCTGGCCTGGGCCAGGCTTGAACCCACCAGTATTGGTGTATGTGCCAACTACATCATGTCATTTAATGAGATTGATTGAAGTTTAATTTTACGAAGGAGCAAACAGAGGCTTGTGGTAACTTGTCTGAGTCACAGAGGCAGAATGTAATTCCACGGGAGGTCTGCGTGACACAAATGGCACTCTTGACTATGGCTCGATGGTATCTCTGTGCTCCATCACCGCTCAGGGCCCGGCCGGGGGTGATGCTCTCCATCCGAGCAGATCCCGAGAAATAAAGCCTGCCCTGGGAGGAAACTTCCATACTGGGGACTGGTCCTGCTTGTTATCAGAACCCTTTCTTTAAAGCAGAGCGAGAACAAGCCCCCAGAGTCTGACTTGCTATGTCACCAGCCCCCGGGGCCCTGCTGTGTCCAATGTGCAGGCAGAGGCAGGCAGTGTCACTGCGAGGGACTGCCGGGCTCCAGTGCCAAGAAAGCTCCGCTCAGAGAACTGCTGTCTGCAGAAAAATAGTGAGAAGGGAAAGGAGGGGAGGAGAGAGAGAAGACTCAGAGGGCAGAGGGGAGGAAGGAAAGGGGGAGCAGCGGAGGAAGGAGGCCGGGAAAAGGAAGAAGAGTGGGGAAATGAGCAGGGAAGGAAAGGAGGCAGGAAGAGGACAGAGTGGGAGGACAGCCAACTCTCGGACTGTCTGGGTGTGGTGCAGTTAGTGAACCAGTCAGCTGCTGGAGCTGTGCTGTGGTGTGGCGGTGTCCTAAGGGAGGCTGTCCTGAGGGAGGGTGTCCTAAGGGAGGGTGCGGTCAGTGCCCCTGGCAAGCAGAAAGGGGCCTTCTCTGCCCCACGCACTCACGGTTCTGTGCACAACAGCCAGCCCAGAGGAGCTGCGCAGTGCAGGCAGAGCCTGACCTCTGGTCTGGGAGAGCAAGCCCCTAGCAGGGTCAGCCTCGGCCCACCCCTCTGTGCCCCACAGTCCTGCTTTCATGCCACTTTGCCCTGTGTGTGTTCAGGGTATTGTGAACAGCTGCCATGTCAAACCGGCACCTTTAGAAGTTGTAAAAGGTGCCATTTTGTGGACCATGCTGCACGGAGCACTCGTTTCTTCCTGGCACCCCCACCCAAAGAAAGGCAAAAGTACTTTAAGTACGTGAGATTCTCAGGTCTTCTCCCTGAAAGCAGCTTTTGGCTGGGGAAAGGGCCACTAGGGCGTTGAGTAGCAGGGACTGAGAGACAGTACAGAGCGAGATGGGGAAGGAGGCGGAGGTGTGTCAGGAACTGCAGCTCGGCCTCAGGACGAACCCACTTTGAAGGCCTCCAAGGCCTGTAGCACAGCTCAGGTCTGTCCTGGGGGCAGAAGCTCAACTGATGCCCTCAGGGTCCATTCCAGGGTTTGTAGAATACTCTGGGATTTGCTGGAATGAAGCAGGACTTCCAAGCCCCTCCTCAGAACCCTGGGGCTATGTGGGGATGAGGTGGTCAAGGCTTCTCTGAGTTGGGATCCTCGCCAGCTTAGCGCCTATAACTCGGGGCAATGTAAGAGGTGGGGCGTGTCCTCAGGCACAGCCAACTGCCTTCTGTACAGAGGATCTGATTTTAGGCCTGAGTCATTAAGGGAATGCTGTGGCTGTAGGAACAACTTTGGCAGGTCTATAAAGAGCTAAAATAATTGCCTGTCCATGCCAGCAGCTCATTAGCCCAAGCCAGATGCTCCAATGCAGACAGACATCCTCACACGCTGGGCAGGGGTGCCCACGTCCTTCTGCCAGTCGGGAAGGGGTGCCTGCTGGCTGGCCGACCTGGGCAGCTGGCTCCTCGTCCAGCCTGCTAGATGAAATAGACAGTCATTCATCAGACAACAGGCACCTCGGCCCTGAAATGCCTCCAAATTCACACCCTCGGCTTCCAACTACCCAGTGGAAAAGCAAAAGAAATAAGAGAAGGGAAGAGCCCTGGCTGTGAGTTGTGGTTCTGTCCCTTAGACGAGAACAAGAGCCCTGAAATGGGTTTTGTCATGGTGGAGGAGTCTCCAGGTGGCCGTGTGTCTGTTGATGTGTCTGCTTGGTCCATCCCCACCCCACCCTCCCATTGTAAAGTTCTCGGCATTTAGGATAGGAAGACACCTTGGGAAGGCCAGTCGGCCTTTCTAAGTGATGGAGTCAAAATGAGTGAGTGTCATGGTGGAGGCCTCATAAAACCCGGTCAGTCAGGTAAGGCTACCAGTACTATTTGATGACTCTCTAGGTCCATGACAGATACAGAGACTACATCTCTGGGGCCTATGGTTATGCTTGTCTGGGAGATGAGGCTGATCTTTCCCAGAACCTGGGTCTGGAGAGGCGAGGATGTGAGGTGGCTCACCCAGAGTCAGAAGGCGGCCCACTACAGGGAAGGAGAGTGTCCAGGGCTTATCTAGTAAACTCCCTCCACTCCATGGAAATAGCTAAACACCCAGAGCTTTCCTGGGTGAGAGCTCTGGCCAGAGCATCCCGGGTCTGCTCTGGATGGGCCGCCCCTGAGCTCTGTCCTCTACACCTACGGCTGGGGCCTCAGGTTCCTCAGCAGTGGATAAGTGGTGGGACTGGGCTAACTTCTTGGCCCCACTCTGGCCTGTTCTGCAACCAGAACAAAACGAAAGAGAGCTCACATCCAGGGGTTGGGGGTAGCCCTCACTGAAACTCTAGCAAGGTCTAAAAAGGCAGAGTTTCAAAAAAGCAGCATCTAAGGCCAATATTCTCTCGAGGCCAGATGCTTCTGAAAACCATGGGGCTAATGCCGCACTGACTCCAGAGAGTTCAACCCTGCTATCGTGTGCATGAAGTGCCCAAGGTCACAGCTCCCCTTCCTTCAAAGGCAAATCAGAAAATAAAATTACCTTGGTTTTTAGTTTGTACTTGATTATGTATAAATTCCATGAGAGGTAGAATCTATCCAAGCCTGGAGGCTGGTACTGAGTAGTCCATGTTTGTTTAGTGAATGAATGAATGAATGGTCTTCCCTCTCTCTTCTTGATTCTCTCCCCATGTTTGGTTCTTCTTTTTGCTTTATTCTAATCTAGCCCATCCCTACGTAAGTACAGGAACACGTAAGGGTGAATGAATTACATACTGATCAATATTTTGCTTAGGGATAGACCATACATACATTCATTCATTTGCTGATTCAACAAAGCTGGAAATATATATCAATATTAGGTGTTTTATAGATGCTTCTTTTAATTGTCACTTTATTTTTTGGAGATAGAGTATCACTCTATCACCCTGAATAGAGTGCCAAGGCATCATCGCAGCTCACAGAAACCTCAAGCTCCTGGGGTCAAGCGATCCTCCTGCCTCAGTCTTCTGAGTAGTTCGGACTACAGGCACCCACCATGATGCCTGGCTAATTTTTCTATTTTCAGTAAAGATGGGGGTCTCACTCTTGCTCAGGCTGGTCTTGAACTCCTGAGCTCAAGTGATCCATCCACATTGGCCTCCCAGAGTGCTAGGATGATAGACTTGAGCCATTGTGTTTAGCCAAAAAAAACTTCGTTTAAATTAAGAATTTCTAAAGCTGCAGATGCTGGTGTGGATGTGGAGAGAGGGGAACACTCTTGCACTGTTGGTGGGACTACAACCTAATATAGCCTCTTTGGAAAGAAGGATGGAGAATCCTCAAAGATCTCAAATTAGATCTCCCATTTGACTCTGCAATCCCACTACTAGGCATCTACCCAGAAGAAAAAAAAATCATTTTATCTTAAGGACATTTGCACTAGATTGTTTATCACAACTCAATTTACAATTTTCAAGACGTGGAAACAACCTAAATACCCATCAACTCAGGAGTGGATTGACAAATTGTGGTACATGCACACCACGGAATACTATTCATCAGAAAAAAATGGTGACTTCACATCTTTTGTAATATCCTAGATGGAGTTGAAACACGTTCTTCTTAGTAAAGTATCACAAGAATGAAAAAGCAATTATCCAAAGTACTCAACACTAATATGAAGCCAGTAGACGATCTGATGCATGCCCATATAGGTGAAAAACTCATTTCAGTTCAAGTTGGGGGAAGGGGTAATGAGGCGGGGAGTTGGGAGTGGGGTGCTCTCACTGAATGGGCACGGGGAGGGGGTGTTTGGCACACCTTTTGTTAGGGACTCTACCTAACATAATCAAATATTTTGACTTGGGTGTTTATACCCTCACATTAACCTGAAATAAATTTATTTAAAAAAAAATAAATTAAGAATTTCTGTTCATTAAAATATACCATGAAAAGAGTGAAAAGGCAATATACGTTTTTGTATTACATACATCTGACAAAGAACTCATCTTCAAAATATGCTAAATACTTCTACAAATTAATAAGACAAAGAAAGATAATCCAAATAAAGGGGCAAATGACCAGCATAGGCATTTTGCAAAAGAGGATCTCAAAGCAGCCAAGAAGCGAATGAAAAGCTGCATAATGATGAGGCATATAGCTCGCATCCCCTTCAGGACTGAAGCCCTCATTCCCCTGTCCTCCAGGAGTATTGAGCTAGTTTCATCCTTCTCTGGGAATCATCCTCACCAAAAGAGAACTTTGTTACCCAAAGTCATACTCCTTCCCAGAGTCAGCCCACATCAGATGATTGGTCAAAGATGGCCTGGCCCTCTTGCCACAAGGCAAGAACACTGTGAGAGATCAGGGCAGCTCCCTTAGGATCAGCTGACGCCTACGGCAATGAGAGGTCCATCCTGTGGCCTTCTCTCTCCCACAGGGGCCCATCTGAAGACATCCCCAGTAAACTTCCCCATGCAAATCTCCATCTCAGGCTGTTTCTCCAGGGGCCTGACCTGAGATAGTACTCAACTTCATTAGCCATTAGAGAAATGCAAATTCAAACCACCATGTGGCTAAAATGGCTAAAATTTGAAATATCAACAATACTAAGTATTGGTGAGGATGAGAGCTATAGGAGTGTAAACTGGTACAAGCACTTGGGTTATCTACCAAAGAAAGAGATACCCTACAACCCAGAAATTGCACTCTCAGATTTGTTCATCAAAAGATGCATGTAAGAATATTCATAGCAGTATTATATAATATAACAGCCCCAAACTGGAAAAACACAAATGTCTATCGACATTAGAACTGATAATGAATTGTGGTATATTTATACGATGGAATAAAAAAAGAAAAAATTGCCATAATATAAGATGAACCTAAATACTGAAGAAAAGAAACTAGACATAAGAAACTTATGTACTGTGTGATTCCATTTACATGACTTGCAAAGACAGGCTGAATTATGATGATAGAAGTCAGAAGAAGGGTAACTTTTAGGGGAGTGGTAAAAACTGGGCAGAATGCTGGTATGCTGGCGATTTTCTACATGTTTATTTGGGTGCTCACGTTACAAAAATTGGGGGAACTTTAATGTATATATGTTACTCTTCAATTAAAAATTGGGGGGGTGTCCTCAATGCCTGTAGCTCAGCGGCTAGAGCACCAACCACATACACTGGGGCTGGCGGGTTCGAACCTGGCCCAGGCCTGCTAAACAACAATGACAACTACAACAAAAAAAATAGCTGGGCGTTGTGGCCGACGCCTGTAGTCCCAGCTACTTGGGAGGCTGAGGCAATAGAATCACTTGGGCCCAAGAGTTTGAGGTTTCTGTGAATTGTGATGCCATGCCGCTCTACTGAGGGCAACATAATAAGACTGCCTCAAAAAAAAAACAAAACCAAAAACTTGGACAGGGGGCTCAGCAATGAAGAGAAATGAACTTTTAAGCCAAGAAAAACATAAAGAAACTTAAATTCACATTGCCAAATGAAAGAAGCCAATATGAAAAAGCTATACGCTTACATGGTGTGACAATTAAGTTTGTGAACTCATCGTAGAGAAGAGCTACATTATCTTCTTGTTGAATATCAGCATGGCCTTCTTCAAAGCACTTCCCTTGGGAAGCTGGGCACTGACACCATAACCTAGTTCAACCTTCAAGGCAATTTTAGAACTTATTTTCTGGAATGGCCATCAGAGCTGTCATCCTATTACCCTCGATGTCCTGAATGTCATCAAAATGTCTTCTATATTTCCTTTATCTTTGGGTAAGGAAAAAATCCATTGGGGACCAGATCAAGTGAGTACAGGGGGATGCTCCAGTACTCTTATTAGTTTATTGGATAAAAACTCCTTCACAGACAGTGTCATGTGAACTAGTGCATTGTTGTGATGCAAGAGCCATGAATTGTTGGCAAAAAGTTCAGGTCGTTTTTGTCTAACTTTTTCACGCAGCTTTTTCAGCACTTCCTAAGAGTCCAGCTGGTACAAATTCACAATGAACAATCCCTCTGAAGCACATTGTTTTGACTCTTGATTTGGACTGACAGAACATTTTTGGTCGTGGACAACTGGCCGACTTCCATTGTGCACTTTGATGCTTCGTTTCAGGGTTGTATTGGCATACCCCGGCTTCATCATCAGTGATAACATGGCCCAATACATCATCTTGCCTCTCTAAAAGGTCTTGACAAACTTCGACGGCCGTTTGCTTTTATTCATCAATGAGTTCCTTGTAGAACCATAGCTCTGATGGCCATTCAAGAAAAAGAGTTCCAAAATTGCTGGCTCGGTGCCTGTGGCTCAACGGGCTAAGGCGCCAGCCACGTACACCTGAGTTGGCGGGTTCAAATCCAGCCCGGACCGGCCAAACAACAATGACGGCTGCAACCAAAAAATGGCTGGGCGTGTGGCGGGCGCCTGTAGTCCCGGCTACTTGGGAGGCAGAGGCAAGAGACTCGCTTGAGCCCAGGAATTGGAGGTTGCTGTGAGCTGTGATGTGACAGCACTCTATCCAGGGTGCCAGCTTGAGGCTCTGTCTCAAAAAAAAAAAGAGTTCCAAAATTGTTTTGAAGGGTGGAGTAGGTGCTGGTGTCAGTGCCCAGCTTCCCAAGAGGGGTGCTTCAAAGGTGACTGTAGTGGTATTTAACAGTAAGGTATGTAGCACTTTTCCTAGGATTCATTCTCAAACTTAGTTTCAGACCTCATATACACTTCCACCTATGTGACATTCTGGAAAAGGCGAAACTTTAGAGACAATAAAAAAATTACTGATTTCTTAGGGTTCAGGAGGGTGGAGGGAGGGAGGGACAAACAGCTGGAACTCAGACTATCATGTAGGATATGGTAGTGTAGATACAAGTCTTCAGACATCTGTCAAAACCTATGAAGACGCTGATAATAGGGGCAACTAGCAGGGAGGGCTGCGAAGGATATAAGGGAACACTGCATTTTCTGCTAAATTTTTCTGTAAACCCCAAACTGTTCAGAAAATGGCCTTTTAGTTTAAAAAAGAAAACTGAGAGAGAGAAAGAGAGTGAGAGAGAGAGAGCCGGAGAAGAGGAGTAAGGTGCTCCAGGTTCCATAGTGGGAAAGGCGGAGCAGGGGATGTACATCTCGTCTGTCTCACTCCAGTGCCCCTGTTTGTGCAGCCGGTAGCTGTCCTGGGGATGCCACCCAGGTCTGCCTTCCCAGGGGAAGATGCAGGTACCTGGAACCTTCTCTTTTAATATCTGTCCCCAAATTGTTTAAAAAATTAGGAAGGAATGCTAATTGAGTATCATGACAAGTAATAGCATCTGAGGACCGTTTCTTTTAAGGTATTTGTATTTGCGCTCAAAGGAAGGAAGCCAGAGCAATAGATCTGCTTGTGAGAACGGGAGCAAGCCCGCTCCATCGCCGCATTCCTGGGGGCTTCCTGAGCTGGACATTTTTAGATATTTAAAGGATCTCTAAATAGCAGCCTCCCTCCTTCCTACTCCATCATAGCAGAGAAAGCTGTGCCCATTCGAGAGAGAAAGGGAAGGGGAAGAGGCAGAGGAAGGTGGGAGAAGTTATTTCGCCCCCTCCGAATCACAAGCTCTTCAGTAGTGGCTCTCCTGGGTCATAGGAAGGTGGCCGCACTCATTGCTCAAGTCTGAAACACCTCAACTGGTACTCAACCAGGACATAAAGTGCCAGCATTGTACCCAGCACATAACAGACCCTTGATAAATGTCAATTTTCTTGGTCTCATTAGGGTGTGGCACCGCGTGAGTATCTCAGGGGGGACACATAGAAATATGAACACCATCCTGGCCTTTACAGAGCTTAGCGACTTAACAATGTTCAGCTATGAATCCAACCCACCGGAACGGACAAAAAAGCACAGAAATCCCTCCTCACTGAGCCACAGCCCCTTTGGAAATGAAAGTCAGAGGCATCGGCCTCGGCCTGCTCAGCCCCCTGCCCCTCTCTCTCTACCTCCCGAGTTCACGCTGTTAATTATTTCTTCATGTGCGCTCTACAGAGCCTGTTGTTTTTATGAGCCTGTGCCTATTAATTTTTCTTCCCCAGCCCTCCCTCTTTCAGCACAACCAGAGCAGTGCAGACAGAGGGCTGGAGTCGGGCTCCAGTGAACAGAGATTACATAGATATATAGAGAGAGGAAAGGAAGAAAGCAAGAAAATGCGGTTACCTCTGAGGCGGTGGAGAAGCTGTTAAGTGCTGGAGATTTAAAGCTTCATTCGCCCCTGTGCTAACTTCAAGCTGTTCTAAACCCAGTCTCCCAGACGACAAAACTCAGACCAGCTGCAAGACAAAGGATATTACTCCCTCTGGAGCCTCAGGTCTGATTTAGAGGGTGCTTAGAGGGGGCGAGTGGGAAGGAAGGAGAACAATCAGAGTTTTATTTCTGGGGAAGCATTCTCTGCCCAAGAGAAGGCCAAAGACAGAAAGAAAACACTCATCAGTTCTTTGTTACAGATGCAAAGGATGGGATGAGAGATACTGGGGCCTAAATTAGAGCAGGAAAAAGTCAGGGTTTTTTTTGAGACAGAGCCTCAAGCTGTCACCCTGGATAGAGTGCCGTGGCATCACAGCTCACAGCAACCTCCAATTCCTGGACTCAAGAGAGTCTCTTGCCTCCGCCTCCCAAGTCGCTGGGACTACAGGCACCCGCCACAACGCCCGGCCATTTTTTGGTTACAGCTGTCATTGTTGTTTGGCAGCCCGGGCTGGACTCGAACCCGCCAGCTCAGGTGTACGTGGGTGACGCCCCAGCCCGTTGAGCCACAGGCGCCAAGCCAAAAGTCAGGTTTAATCTAAGAAGAACACTGAATTGTAGCAGGGTTATCAGAAGATGGGGTAGAATCATCATTTTGGTGCGATTTGGATGATTACCTGTCCAGATGCGGGAGGCTACACCAAACAACCTCCCAGGGTCACTTCCCACTCTTTTGTTGGTCTCGAGAGCTGGTGGCCAGGACACCCTAGAGCAAAGCAAATCAGGTTTCCAAATGGGATGGCATTGTGGAGGTCAGCATGGTTGTTAGGACTTAAACCCATCCAGCTCCCCCACTGGGGCAGAGAGAACTTGGAGGACACTGCAGTGGAAGGAGAAACAGAGAAAACAGTTTATAAAGCAGAGGTGGGAGGGAATGTGGAAGCTTGAGGAGGAGCAAGGAGAAAGAGAATTCTCCATTCATTGGGAAACTGGGAGAATTTCAGAGGATGAATAGAGCTGGCTCTTGCACAAGGGCAGTTGGGCTGATGGCCGGGTTTCAGAATTTGAGGGGTGACATCTGACTGCTGGGTGGGAGGTGCTATGTTCATCACCGAGTCAGGGGTGGGGCTTTACCCAATGAGGGGTTCTCAGGGACAGCTTTGGAGTTGGCTAGTGTGTAGAGTTTAAGACCTATAGGCTTCTTGTTCCTTCCAAAGGGCTCCCCTTGAGAAAGAGAGAAAATACTACACTAACCTTTTCCAAATGTTAGGTCTACCTAATCTGATGGAGCTTTCCTCCTGGGATGGAACTGCCACAGAGAGCAACTGGGCATGTGCCCAGGATCCTGTGCGGTCGTGGGCACTCCTCCCGGGCTGGGAGTTCACCACGGAGAATTCTCAAAGGGGCACAGACTCAGCAATAGAATTGAAACAGGGAAGTATGAAGCTTGTCTTAGGGTTTTTTTCCCTTCTCCAAAAGTCTTTCTAGAAACATCCCCTGTTCTCCATTCTTCTGGGACTTCCTGTCAGCGTGTTGCCCTTCCAGTGAAGGGGTGGCTGAGAGTCAAAGGAAGTATTTCTGGAACCCAGTGTATGCGCCTAGAAAGCGTGTGGTCCTCCATGTGACCCCTGATGCCTCAGCTGCCAGAAAATAAAAACCAAATTTGTTGCTAAGCTATCAGAAGCAGAACATCTTCAGTGCCTAAAACAATCGATTCCCTCTGATCCCTTCAGATGGATTCCATTTAAACTGATCCTGAACTGTATCCTTCTCTAGCATCACCTTGAGTCATACTGACAGTAAGTCAATCACACGTGAACTCTCCTGCCCCGGCAATGCTGAGCAAGTGGATGCGTCTCTGCATTGTCCTTTCAATAAACAAGCGGGAAGATAAGCACACAAAGGTGAGGGCTGCATCTCAAGATGGGTTGCCCCTGTGTGGTCAGAGCAGGAATGGAACGTGACGGTTGGTTCAGACTCTCTTGTTCTGCAAAGTCCTTCCAGTCAGAGCTTGTCCTTGGGCCTAACCAGATGTTTCTGCTGAAAGTTAGAGTTTCTTCTCTGAGTCATCCTAAGAAAGGGTAAATTGGGATCCAGAGAAGAAAGGTGATTTGCCAAAGCTCACAGAGCATGTCCCTGGATGAAAACATGCCAAATAAATCAGGCAGAATGCTAGGACTTCATTCGGAGAAGGAAGAGAGCTATTTGTACAAGAAAAGGGGATATGGCACCCACAGTCCCTTTCCAGGGTCTTTACAAGAGAGCTATCGAATAAGGGAAAACTTCAAGGTCCCCAAGGAATTGAACAGCAGAGTTAAGGAGAGGGCAGTATGTTTTTGAGAAAGGAAGTCCTCCCTGGAACCCCCCAAATTGTTTGACATTGTAAAGGCCAGCCTAAGTCCCTAGCCTGTTGTTCCAAGCACTTTGTTTCTCCTAAAAATAGAGGCATCTAGAGCTTTGCCCTTAGGAGAATGCAGCAGAGCAATGTGGGAGGACGTGTCCACAGACAGGGAGTGAGTCTGAGAGAGACATTTCACAGGGAAAGCAGAGGTACACTTTAGAGAGAATTCTGGGAGGGAAAGGGGGAGCAAGATGCTTACGCGCCCAAGCTCCCTAACTGGGAGCACAGAAACACGAACTTCCCTCTTGATGACTTTCTGGGTGTACAGTGAACTCTTCCTGGAGAGCTGAGGTCCTTCCAGGGAAGACAATGATTGCATAACCTCTCATTTTCAGCTGGCTAATGGGCAGCATTAATAGCCTTTTTTATTAGCTTTTTATGAGAGGATGATACAGCCCTGGCTTTTTAGTAGTTAGTCAAATTGTCAAGTTGCTCATAAACCAAGACAAATTAGAAATGACTATCCTTTCTTCTGAAAGAGTCCGACATGCCTAGTGATGTGGGCTTCGGAGAGTGCTTAGACAGGAAGGAAGGTGGATATAGTGGAAGTGAGCTTATGCACTTGTCATTCAACAGCCTCAGGGATGGAGGAAGTATTTGTTTCTGGACTTAGTAGCAAGAGGCCAAAAACAGAAGCCAGGAGTTATGATTTAATGGAGTTTAATTAAGTATCATTCCTGTTTGAGGAAGATTTGCTAGGTTATTAATGTGCAATCTTCCTATTGCAACCAGGCCCTCTCTGAGAGAAGGCAAGAAAATTTTTTCTTCTCTTGAAGGAATGAAACAAAGGGATTTCAGCGCTGTAATGCCCCCAAGTTCCTTTCTGTGAGGGGGTCTCACAGCCCCGAGAGTTTAGGAAAGACTAGGGCTGGGATTTGGAGTTCGGAAATGATATGCTAATTTGTGTTCAAAGATGGTTTGTAAATGAATTATATAATTTAGGAACTAAAACACTTTAGAAATTATTTCATCCAAGTGCCTCATTTTATAGATGGAGGTCAAAGGCCCAGCGGGTAGCTCATGCCTGTAGTCCTAGCACTCTGGGAGGTTCAGGAGGGAGGATCCCTGGAGCTCAGGCGTTTGAGACCAGCCTGAGCAAGAAGAGCAAGACCCGTCTCCACTAAAAACAGAAAAAACTAGCCAGGCATTGTGGCAGGTACTTGTAGTCCTACTTCCTTGGGAGGCTGGGGCAAGAGGATTTCTTAGCTCAAGAGTTTGAGGTTGCGATGAGCTATTATGACACTATAACACTCTACACAGGGTGATGGAGTGAGACTCTGTCTCAAACAAATAAATAAATAAGAGGGTCAGATAATAAAAGGCACCTGCCCCTCCACAGGACAGGACAGCAGAGGCCACGGAGCCCTGGCTCTCCTGATGCCCATTCCTTCTTATCTTGTTATGGCCTTTTTCCCATGGGAGTTAAACATCTATTTGGCTAGGTAGCCACATCAGGGAGGTACCTTCACTTTCTTTCTTTCTTTTTTTTTTTTTTTTTGAGACAGAGTCTCACTATGTCACCCTAGGTAGAGTGCTGTGGCATCACAGCTCACAGCAGCCTCCAACTCTTGGGCTTAAGCGATTCTCTTGCTTCAGCCTCCCAGTAGCTGGGACTATAGGCCCCCACCACAATGCCCCGTTATTTTTCGTTGCAGTTGCCACTGCTGTTTTTGCTGGTTGGGGCCGGGTTTGAACCAGCCACCCTTGGCATATGGGACCAGCACATAGGTAACCACAGGCACTGCCCTACATTCACTTTCTTTTCCTTTTTGTAGTCCCCTCTTTCCATCTCCACCTATGTCCTTTCCTTTATTTCTGAATCCTACTTCTCTTTTCTCTCTCTCTCTCTTTCGAGATAGGATCTTGCTCTTTCCCCAGGCTAGAGTGCACTCACTGCAGCCTTAAACTCCTGGGTTCAAGTGATCTTCCTGCCTCAGCCTCCTGAATAGCTGTAACTACAGGCGTGTGCGACCACACCCAGATAACTATTTTATTTATTGTAGAGAGGAGGGTTCGTTATGTGCCCAGGGTGGTCTTGAACTCCTGACTTCAAGTGATCCTCGTGCCTTATCCTCTCAGAGTGCTGGGATTTACAACCATCATGCCCAGCCTTCCTCCAATGTTCTTACCTACTGTGTATAGCAAGGATAGAGCAGGGGGCTTGGCAGTCATATCAACCCATAAAAGGAGGACAAAACCCAAGAGAGTCCATCTATGGCTGGGTTGCCTAGTCTTTCCCAATGCTTGCTACAATGGCATTTCCTGAGTCTGAAAATGCTGACCACTTACAACAGCTGAATCCTGCTGCCGTACATGCTTGTTCCTTCCTCACACTGCTCTTCGTCCAGTCATATCTGAAGCAATGTTGTCTGGGTGCTGCACTGTGAAACACTGATGAAGGAAGCTGCTGTCCTCTGCCTCCAGAACAGATCTAGAATTGGTGGAGAGGAGCTGCTCTGGCAGGAATCTGCCTCTTCTCTGGAAAGTGCCCCCAGCTCTGTCCAATACCAGGAAGAAGCCATTGGCTACAACTCTTTTTCTTTTTGCAGAAGGAGATGGGGGGCATAAAGAAGGTGAATTACTGTCCAAGATCTCTAAAACAGGTGCGGGGCACTCTTGAGAACAGGACTGAGAACCTCTGACTTGTGACCTTGTTCTCTTTCCACTATACTTTATTTTTAAAAATCAGTTTATCAATGCGCTACGGCAGGCAGAATTTCAGGTCAATGGAATTACCGATGGATAGAATTTTTCAGGTATTATTATTCACTAGATTTTTAAGAGTTGCCTTTCCAAAAAGTTCAAGATGCATTATACATAAACATTAAGTCTTGTCATGAGAGGTATAGTAGATGGTAGAAATTATGTGGAAAGACCAGAAAACATTGATTCATTTTTTTTCTTAATCAAGAATATGTTAATTAAGGGTTTTATTCAACAAGGGTTTCCGGAGGGCTTACTATGCTTCTGGCTGATGGAGGAGATATAAACATGTGAGCCGGTATTTCCACTTACTGGGCTTATACTTAATTAGGGAAACACAGAGAAGAGAAGATCAGTGGAGGCTGGAGAGGTCAGGAAGGGTTTCCGAGAAGAAAATAAACTTGAGGTAGTCCTGGAAGGGTTGAAAAGATTTGGATTGACTTGAAGAGAACAGGGGATTCTAGGCGGAGGAAAGGGGGAAATCAGAATAAGCATGGCTCAGTATTGTTTGCTTTGGGAAAGGAAGAAGTCCAATTGAACAGCTCGGGGGAGGCGAGAGCACTGAGCGCCAGGAGCGGGAGAGGTATGAACAGAAGTGGGGGGGACTAAGCAAAGTCTAATTTAAAACTTCCAGCAAACTGAGATCAAATAGGAAAAGAAAGGGCCCTCTGAGCCCCGTGCGGACCCGAGATCAACACAGACCCCGGCGTTCACTGCAGGCCCGGCGGCCAGGCCTTGGCGGCGAGGCTGCGGGGGCAGGGCGGGCTCGGTGCGCGCGGGCGCCGCCCCGGGCGGGAGGCCAACTGCGCGCTGCCGCTTCCCCGCGTGCGCCCGGAGCTGCGCTGGCCGCACGGGCTGGGGAATGCTGCCCAGTTACGTACTGAAGTCTCTTCTCTGTGGTACAGGAGCCCCTCGAAGCGTGACAGCTGCAATGACTTCCAGATGTTCGCCTCCTGTCTAGCAGACGAGGTGGATGTGGTAAACTCCGCGAGGGAAACCAAAAACCCCGCCAGATGCGCCATGTCGGAGTCGGCATCGCGCACATCTGGCTTCAATACGGCAGCGATAACCAGAACAAATGGCCGTTATTCCCGCGGCATTCGACTTGTCAGCATCGGCCGTTTAAGGGGCGGTGGGTGCGGGGACGAGCGGAGGCTGCGGGCCGACGGGGCGGGATGGAGCGCGGCCACTCGGGCTGGCGGCGGCCCCGGCGCGCTCCCCGCGCCCGAGGAGGGGCCGGGCGGGCGGCCTCCGGCCAGGGGCTCCGCTCGCCCCGCGGGAGCCCGCTGCTGTAGGCCTCGAGCTCGGGCCCCGGCCGAGACCCGCTGGGCGGCCGAGCGTCTCCGCCCCCGGACCGCCTGGGCTCGGGCGGCGCGCTCCAGGCCGCGGCGCCGTGGGGCGGGGTGGGGGGCGGACGAGGACCCCAGGGAGGGCTGCGGGGACAATCCTGCGGGTTCCCAGACAGTCCGTGTGAGCCGGAGGCCCTGGCCTCGAGACTGCCGGGCTGGGGGGCCCGGGCAGCGGGGAGGGCAGCCGGGAGGACAGCTCCCTGAGCCCCCGGGGGGAGGTCGGCTCCCCTGAGGCCCCCCTGGGGGAGGACAGCTCCCCTGAGGCCCCCCCAGGACAGCTCCCCTGAAGCCCCCCCAGGACACCTCCCCTGATGTCCCACCAGCACAGCTCCCCTGAGGCCCCCCCAGAACACCTCCCCTGATGTCCCCCCAGGACAGCTCCCCTGAGGCCCCCCCCAGGACACCTCCCCTGATGTCCCCCCAGGACAGCTCCCCTGAGGCCCCCCCAGGACACCTCCCCTGATGTCCCACCAGCACAGCTCCCCTGAGGCCCCCCAGGACAGCTCCCTGAGCCCCCGGGGGGAGGACGGCTCCCCTGAGGCCCCCCTGGGGGAGGACAGCTCCCCTGAGGCCCCACCCAGCACAGCTCCCCTGAGGCCCCACCCAGGACACCTCCCCTGAGGCCCCCTGTGGGGAGGACGGATCCCTGAGCCCGCAGATTGCACCCACGGGCTCCCCCGCCCCCAGGGCTCACCAGCTCCTCCACCTGTTCTCTTTCCAGCCTTCTCCTCAAGCGAGACTCACCGTGCTGATGGCGCAGGAGTAAATTCTAGCTGTCCTTGTTCCATAGTCTTATTTTCTAAATTAAAAAGAAAAAACCAGACAATGGTTATTCTGAGAACAAGGCAGAGTATGTGGGACCAGGGGGAGCTAGTGTGTGGGACCCCCAGCTGCCGTGGAGGCAGGAGCCGGCACCACGTTTCGGAGCCTTGCTTCTCTCTGCTGTGTGGTCTTCTTTACTCACAACACAGGTAGCGTGTTTGGAAAAGCCCCGAATTTACCACAAAAGGCCTGGGTTTGGGTCCTGGCGCTGACGCAGTGAGCCAGGCGATACAGGCGTATCTTGGTTTCCTCCTATGAACCGGAATAATATATACACTTTTGTACTGCATAGGGTTCTCTGACTCTTAATTGAGACAATGCTTGCAAAGAGAAGTGAATTAAGTATAGAATGAGAATTTAGGTTTCACCATTAACTAGCTGTGTTATTTTGTGCTACCAGACCCCCTCCCTCAATTTTATCACCTGAAAAAGTGGCCTGGGGAATTGGAGGGAAAAAAAGGCTTTTATTTGGTTTGTTTTGTTTTTTGAGACAGAGCCTCAAGCTGTCACCCTGGATAGAGTACCGTGGCATCTCAGCTCACAGCAACCTCCAACTCCTGGGCTCAAGTGAGTCTCTTGCCTCTGCCTCCCAAGTAGCTGGGACTATAGGCGCCCGCCACAACGCCCGGCCATTTTTTGGTTGCAGCCGTCATTGTTGTTTGGCGGCCCGGGCTGGATCCGAACCTGCCATCTCAGGTGTAGTGGCTGGCGCCTTAGCCCGTTGAGCCACAGGCGCCAAGCCAAAAAAGGCTTTTAAAGGTATGATGTGCTTATACATATGCATTCTTTGTTATACTTATTTTTTACAAAAGAGACAACTGAGAAATTAAGGGATTTGCTCCAAGTTTACTTGGTTTTATTAACATTATGCTTTGGCTTAGGTTGACACATTAAGGTTTTAATCAGTCGCCTCATATGCTTTGCAGTTCACCCTTCCTTCTACCTTCAGTTTAAAGGCCAGAGCAGTTTCTGTCCGCTGACTTCACCACTGAGGAAGAAAAAGTCTCATGTTAGTGTCCCAGATCAAAACCATTCCTCGCAAAGCCTCTGGACTGCTAACGCAGTGGCTTCCTCACATTCTGCCCACCAAGTTCAGTGAAGCCGTGGCTCTCTTTCCGGCTCTGCAGTCAAGGATGTGTTTAGACGTGGTGTCCCTGCCCCGTCCCATTCAATCTCTCCCCTTCTCATTCTGACTCTCTTACTTTCTGACATTTCTCTAAGAATCTCATCCTTTTGTTTTCACTTCTCTGCGGAAACCTCTCTCTCTTTTCTCTGTCTCTCTTTCTCCTTGCATAATTTATCCATTAGGGCCTTTTTAAGTTTCTCTTCTGGGTCACTCCCTGTCCATGCCCTGAGTTAACTGACCCAGGCACATTATTTCTGTCATCTGTCATTTTAGAAAATTAATCTTAATGGCTTGGTGCCTGTAGTTCAGTGGTTAGAGCGCCAGCCACATACAGCGGGGCTGGCGGGTTTGAACCCTGCCGGGGCCTGCTAAACGAGGACAACTATAACAACGACAACAAAAAAAAAAGTAGCCGGGTGTTGTGGCGGGCGCCTGTAGTCCCAGCTACGTGGGAGGCTGAGGCAAGAGAATTACTTAAGCCCAAGAGTTTGAGGTTTTTGTGAGTTATTATTCCATGGCACTGAGGATGACATAATAAGACTCTGTCTCAAAAAAAATTAATCTTAATTAAAATGATGTTTAAAAGATTTAAAAAGTCAAACATTACTGCTATACTGTAATGAAAACAAGAAAAACCACAATCTCTTGACCACTCCCAGTTACCCCATTTCAACTCTTCTGTTTTTTCCCCATTGGTATTTATGCCCTTCTTTATAAATTATGTGCTTATCCTGTTTTTGTGGGTTTACCGATTTTAGGTATTGTCTTTTGACTTTCTACCATGGAAAGAGAGTTAAGACTGTAAGGCATAGTAGCTGTGAGTTTGGATCCCAGAGAGAAATTACCTGGCTATAAATCCACGTCCAATACTTAGGTCATCGTATGACCCTAGGCAAGTTGCTCTACTGCTGTGGGTCTCAGTTTCCTCACGTGCATAATGGACGATAATAGTATCTACCTCAGACAGTGATTGTTAAGATTAAAAGTTGAATATATAATGAACTTAGAATAATGCCTGGCATACAGTGAGTACTATCTAAAATAGTTTATTGTCTTCATTAAACTGGCTGCACACACTTGCCCTGTGCTCATCCTCCAATATAGTTATACCACCAATTTTGGTAAAATCAATATGAAATATTTACATTATGACTATGTAAATACTATTCCCAGGTAAGCCACATAGAGCCCTATAATTATGTTTCCTTTCTCATTCAGCCTTTTATTTTCTCTGGAATTAATACTTTTCTGTTTTTATATTTTGTTTAGTTTTCTATGCACCTATTATTAATTCATCCACAAAATCTCCTGTCAATAAATTGAAATACAGGCATTCTCTTGGTTTCGTTATTTTCCTTGGTCACCCTTCCTGGAACTTTTCAGCTTTCATGTTCCCATCTGCACTGCTTGCTCTGTGGCCCAATTCATAACTGTTGCCCTGTGAATAGTACATTCTGGGAGTCCCTCCAGTACCATCCTGGGATTATCTTTGCTATTCTCTTATGTTTGAATCCCAGTTGCCTGGATAATGCATGTGGTGGAAACTGCCGGATATCCTTCCAAATCCATTTTGTCCTTTTTCCATGGTAATAGAATTATATCTAATACACAATGTATGTGGTTGCCCAACTAAAGTCTACATTTCCCTATTTACCCTGCAAGCTGTGGGTTGCCACATGAGTAGGTTTTGCCAGATGAATTCAAGTGGAAACAATGTATATCATTTCCTGGCTTGGTCCATAAAAACCTCCACATTTTTTCCCTCTGGTAAACTGGAACGTGAAAGTGCCTGCAATCAAACTCTGATCAAACGAAAAAGAGTAATGTCCTAAGATAGACATTCTCAAACTTCAGCACATATCAGTATCTCCTGGAAGTATTGTTATAACACAGATTTCTGGGTCCTAATCCCAGAATGCATGATCCATTAAGTTTGGCATTGGGACCTGAGAATTTGTATTTCTAACAATTATCAGGTAATACTCATGCTATTGGTCTGGCGATCACATTTTGAGAATCATTACCCTAAGGGATGGCAGCAAAGCAAGACATGCAAAAGGAATTGAGCTCCTGAATTACTAAATGGAGCAGAATTGCCCTGCTGACCTGGAATATTTACCTTGGGCTATTATATGAGAAAAAATAAGTTTACATCTTCATTAGCTCCTGAATTACTTTTGAATGTTGGTGTCCATAGCTCAGTAGGTAGGGCATCAGCCACATACACCAAGGCTGGAGGTTCACACCCAGCCCAGGCCAGTTAAAACACCAATGACAACTGCAACAACAAAATAGCCGGGCGTTGTGGCAAGTGCCTGTAGTCCCAGCTACTCGGGAGGCTGAGGCAAGAGAATCGCTTAAGCCCAAGAGTTTGAGGTTGCTGTGAGCTGTGATGCCACAGTACTCTACCGAGGGAGACATACTGAGACTGTCTAAAAAAAAAAAAATTTACTGTTGAGTCTATAAATTGCGACAGTCAGTTTTCCCATTACCATTTATTCTTCGCCATCTCTTAACTCTTGTTTTTAAGCAAAGCAGATCTAGCAATAGCTTCTAGAAAAAGAACATACCTTTTTTTAGACATTGAATGTCTGAAACTGCGTTTATCATATTGGTACACTTGATTGATAGTTTAGCTAGGTATAGAATTCTGGATTAAAATTATTTCCCTTATAATTTCTCCCTTATCTTCAACTTTCATTCTGATTCTCTCAGTCTTTTATAAGTGAGTTGTACTTTTAAATTTCTGTTTAGAAACTTTTATGAACTTTTTACTCCTAGTGCTGTGAAATTACAGAATGATGTGTCTTGGGTTTGCCTTTTCTCATTCACAGTACTGTGCATCACTCTACATCAGTTCAGACTCAATATTAATTTTTTAATTACTTCCTTCTATTTGATTTCTTGATTCTCTTTTTCTGGATCATCTGTCTCAAATATCTTAGCCTTTATGTCTATGATCTTTTTGTTCTATTCTTCTGGGAGATTTCCTCAAATATCTTTCAAAAGAAGAAGAAAAGTTTTTCCTGTTCTATATTTGACTACCCAGAGCATTGTCTTGTTTCCTAATTTTTATTATTTATTTTTTGAGACAGACTCTCACTGTGTCGCCCTCAGTAGAATGTCGTGGCATCACAGCTCACAGCAACCTCAAACTCCTGGGCTTAAGCAATTCTCTTGCCTCAGCCTCCCAAGTAGCTGGGACTACAGGTGCCTGCCAGCTATTGTTTTCTAATTTTTTAATGTCTTCCTGTTCTGATTTCATAGATGCAGGCTTTTTCTTTTTTAGAGATTTTCTTCAGTTTCCTGCCTCATTTTTTCTGAGTTCCTCTTTTTGGTTAATGTGGTTTGTTTTGGTGTGTTTCACATTTGGGGCTTTTCTCAAATGTCTGATGATCATTTTCAGCATGGAGTTGGGGGACTTGTCAGTTGTTGGGCTTCATCATAGCTTTTGTGGGAGATATTTCCTTGATAGAAACTCATTCATCTTTTCTCCTGGACCCATCAGTTTGTCATGGAAGAATTCTCCAATCTCTGGTCTGGGAGCAGGGATGAGGTAGGGGAGAGGAGGTGTAAGCATGGCTGCCAGTATGCTGGGAAGTGAGCTTAGGAAGAGGGCTGAGAGTCATCTTGCCTTTCTTGCTATGTCAACTATCACCTAAATGCTCCTCTTTGGCTCGGTGTCACATCTTACTTTCAGCAGTGCCTCATGTTTCTGATCCAGAGTCTGCCTCCTTCAGCCTCTTCAGAAGGTAAATTATGTTTACTATTTTGGGCCATGGAGGTGGCCTGAAGGGTATAGCTGCTTCTTTTAAAGTCAGTCATGGGCTTCACGTGGGGTGGCTCATGCCTGTAATCCTAGTACTTTGGGAGGCCGAGGCAGGAGGATTGCTTCAGCTCAGGAGTTGGAGACCAGTCTAAGCAAGAGCGAGATCTGTCTCTACTAAAAATAGAAAAATTAGCCAGGCATGTGTTGGGTGTGCCTACAGTCCCAGCTACTTGGGAGGCTGATCTTGAACCCAGGAGTTTGAGGTTGCTGTGAGCTATGATGATGCCATGGCAATCTAGCCTGGACAACAGAGTGAGACTCTTTCTCAAAGAAGAAAAAATAATAAAGTCAATTCATAGATTTTAAGTTATGGTGTGGATTTTGGTTTCCTCTGATCCACTAAGTCAGTTATCATTCATCTGTTCAGCTCTCAAAACTCTGTTCACATTTTTTGGGTGATTGCCATCTCCTATTCCATTCTTTTTAACATTGTGACTTTATGGGTTTTTAAAAAGTTCTTTATTGTCATTTTAGTGTATTTCAGAAGGGAGAAGAAATAATAAACATCTCTCTATCTTTTACTTCTGTGTCTTCTAAGTAAAAATGAAAACATTGGAAAATCTAAATTGCCCAAATTACATTAGTACTTGTATCAGTCTGGTGGATTGTGTTTTTTTCTTTTCCTCATTTTCTCTAATGTGTTTATTCTTTTCAGAATATCCTAATTGCATTTCTTTTGATTCAGTGATTCCAGTTCTGGGAATTCATTCTAAGGCAGTAACCAATGATACGAGCAAGAAACCTCTCTAAGGCGTTTCCCCACGGGGTGTTTATGCTATCAAGGAGTGGAAACAACCTAATTGTTCGACAGTAGGAGACTGGTTAAATACATTAGGGTACGGTCATATAAGGGCACACTCTGCAGCATTAAAAACTATGTTGTGGAAGACTAATAATGTGTATAAACGTTCACGACACGTTGTAAGCTTTAAAAAGATCATGAACTATGTGAAAGTATAATCCCCATTTTTGATATAAGAAAAGAGTATATGAATGTATGGGGGGGAACATGAATAATATGGCAAAGACATCTGTATATTATAATGCTCACAATAGTTACATTACCGAGCGCTTACTACGTACCGGCTAATATTCTGAGCCTCTTATGTGGATTATCTTCATACATTCTCACAACAATAATGTTATTATTGTTTCTGTTTTACAGATGAAGAAACCAAAGCCTAGAGAATTAATATCATTTCCTCAGGGTACAAAGAACTGCGATTCATACCCAGGCCTGCTGACCCCAGAGCCCGTCTACTTAATCATAGTCATTATATTCAAAAATATTAAAAGGCTGGTGGTATTTCAAGTGACCTTTATTTTCTTTATGTGTCTGAGGGGAGTGAAGAAATAGAAGGAATACTGAAGAGGTTGACCCTTTTTGCAGTGTTTTCTTTGCAATTAATCAGTGGAAAGCGACCTTTCTCCCCACTTGTAAAATTGCATTTTGGAGGTCTAAGATTGAAACAATTTGTCTCTAATATATGCTTAGGGATGGTACTTTTTGTGCTTGTCACATAACATTAGATAAGTCATTTGAGGGCCTGACCTGTCCACTTTAAGTCAGATTTCATTAGAAACCAAACCCCTGTAACAAGAAGTCTGAGGACAAAAAGACGCAAGCAAGTCCAACTTCTTTTGAGCAACATTCTGTCAACTAAAGTTCCAGCATCTTTTTTTTTTTTTTGCTTGTGTTTTTCCATCATACCTAGGGCAGAGTAGTTTATAGGCTCTCAATAAAGGCTGACTCCTTGTCCTAAGCAATCATCGGAGAAACCAGTGCTGTTGTTCTGCCTCCCCTGTCTGAGGTCTGTACTTAAAGCCTGTGTGTGTAGTCAAGGACGAGCACTTTCCAGGATGTTGGTAAGATGCCTGCACCCGACACCCTCTCAGCGCTCCCTGAGGGTCCCAGCTGAATCTGATTAAAGGTCCTTCCTGATTAGAGTCCACCTACCCCACCACTATCCTCACCCCCCACCCTTGCTGCTTGAACTAGATCATTAAGATTCAGCAAGTGTTCGGTATTGTTTTGCTATAAAACTAAATGGGCTTAAAGTGTTCAGAGATAATGCATTCCGACATCAGAGGACTTATGAAAGAGTAAAGATATTCTGGTTTGGCCCCAGTCCTAATGTATTTTCTTTTCCCAACTCTTAACACATTAAAAACTGTTGTGGTGTATTTTTTAAATTTCTTTCCTTTGTATTTTTTTTAAATGTTCCTTCTGCAGTGGTTGCCTCTGATTAATATCCTTGAGCTCTCTGAGACCCAGAAAGTGGTTTAGTTTTCCTAGGACACTTTAACAATAGCATGATTTACAGAGCAATTCATTGGAGCCAGGGGGCAATGTAATATAACAAAGCATTTTTCACAGGCTTTCTCCCTGTAGTTGCCTCCAATGCAAAACCACTGATAAGAAAAGCTGAGGTACAGACAACATGGGAAGCAAGGAAAAAAAAAAGGCACATTTGCCCAAAAGTCATTTTGAACATATAGCAGGGACACATTAACCCAGGGTAAACCCAAGCCAAGTGAGGACCAGGCAGACCTGGCTTGGAGTGGGGTCCCCCTCCGGGGTCCAATCTCATATTTGTGTTGCCACAACTTGGCTAATGTTAATTGCAGAACACAGTCATTTGGCACCCTGTCCATGTCACCAGGACCAAGCTGAATACGCTTCCCAAGTCCCTGGCTGGCTCATGATCCCATGCTAGGGAACAGCCAGAATCAGATTCCTGATTCACTGGTGTGTGCTGTTGACGTTGTGCAAGGCAAGGCCCTTCTCCTGCTTTGCAATGCAGACATGCTTCCCATATCAGATCCACTTTCCAGATCACAGAGAGATTTAAAAGCAAGTTCTGTTTGTTAGTAACCATTTCTTCTTGAAGAGGTGGTTCCTGGCTGGGCCAACAGACTTGTGCATTGGTGGGCAGCACAGTCTGGGAGAAAGAGGCTTGATCATTAATCCCAGCTAAAAGCGGCAGGCAGCCTCTGAGCCTCAGAGTAAGAGCCAGTCTTCTTCTCCAGACAGAATAAACAGCTGCCTATGGAGTTTCAGTCTGGACTTGACTGATGATTCATCTGACCAAGTTTTTTCCTTGCTGATTCCTCCAATTCCCAGACTATAAAGAGGAGTATTTGAAGAGGGCCTTTAAGTCAATCAGTCAGTGAATAACTCTTGATTAAACAACTGCCATGTGCCTACTGTGGTCCCTCACAAATAAAAAGAGGACATATGTTCCCT
This sequence comes from Perodicticus potto, assembly GCA_963574655.1. Taxonomy (NCBI): domain Eukaryota; kingdom Metazoa; phylum Chordata; class Mammalia; order Primates; family Lorisidae; genus Perodicticus; species Perodicticus potto. The sequence continues at coordinate 13,203 of CAUYRH010176300.1, read as the reverse complement.
TTTCATAAGGAGCCTACAGTCTACTTAAGGAGACACATAAGTACGTATAAAACAATTTTTTAAAAAAGATAAAATGCTGATCTGTATAGTGTTGAGCCTAAATGCAACTGAGTTTGCATTTATAGGGCTAGAGTTGTGCATGAAATGTTCACGGGTGGGAGTAGGATGGATATGTTGGGCCCACTGGAAGTCAAAATGCATGCAAAATAGAATTCACAAAGTTTCCACACTCTGATAAGAATGCAAAGAAAACAAATGAAGAGTAAGCATCATAGGTTAACACACTTCCTTCTGGCCGTTTACAAGGTGCGTTATAAGATAGAGTACTCTCCAGAACTTTCTTAGTGTGTAGTCGTCCTCCAAGATGGCCCAAACAATCTCTGTCTACTGACATTCACACTCTTGTGTCGTTCTCTGTCACTTGTGCCAGGTTGGTCTGTATTACCCATAGAATATTGCAGAAAGGATGGTATGCCACTTCTGAAAAGCAGGAGGGAAGAGGGGAGGATGATTGGCAGAAGGAGGGAGGGCAGGAGGTGGGATCTCACCTAATGTGCACATTGTGAGGGTGTAGAACACGCCCCCTGGGGGAGGGGCTCTTTTACAAATGGAACTTTACTCTGGAAGTGAGAATAATGTAACTTAAATATTTGTACCCTCATATTAATTTAAAATGAAAAATGAATTTAAAAAATAATGAATTCCAATAAATAAATAAATAAATAAATAAATATATATATATATAAAAGATACCACAGCTTCCAAGTGCATCTCTCTCTCCTGCACTGAACAAACTCAGCTGCCATGTGCACCCTAGGGAGAAGAGCTGGACTGAGGCTCCCATATGGTGGGAAACTGGTACTTCCTATCAAGAACCAGGTGAGGGAGCGTGGACATGGATCCTCCAGCCCCAGTTGAGCCTTCAGATGATAGCAGTCCTGGCCAACAGTTTGACTGAACCTCATGAGAGAGAGAAGCCTTGAGCTAGAAGTGCTGATCCTAGATCCCTCACGCACAGGAACTATGAAAAGGAATAGACGCTTGTGTTCTAGGCCCCTGTCACTGAGTACTATTTTCTTCTGGGCAACTGCAGCTCCATGCTCTAGTCTTCAGCACAGACTGTGATTTTGACCTCTTTGGGCTCAGGAGAACATGGATGCCTGATTGCAATGCTTTTCCACTTGGGACCAAATTCAGTTGTCAGAACTCCTCTTAGTAGTAGAATTAGCCTCTGCTAACACTCTGGGTTTTCAGGAATCAGAAGATTTCCCTGGCTGTGGGTACACCAAACAGTGTCACTATGTACTTTAGCCTGCCAGTTGGACATGACGTGATTTGTGAAAACCACCAGCTGGAAAAAAAAAAATCTGCTGAGGAATGGCATCCCCAACCTTCCCTGCAGTGGTGGGCAAGAGCACGGGAGATGCTCATTCAGAGACCTTTCAGTGGCTTTTGCAGTTAAGAGAATGACCTGAATCAGGAATCATGAAGCTACCCACAAACATTATCATAAAATCCTGCCACTGGCAAAGCACTTGCTGAAGTTTCTTTTGGCAAAAGCTGAGAACTGATGATGTTCTTAAGGTAACTGGATTGTGTCACACTTTGGGAGGATAGTGAAGAACCAGGTCGGGAAACTCTGGTGGAGCATGGAGGAGAAAGAAGAGCGATGGTTCAAGATAGGAATCACCCTTCCTTCACAGCAGCCCAGCTGGCTTCTCCTTCCAGTGTTCTCTGCTTTGGTGAGAAACAAGAACTTCATCACTCAGTTTTCTAAAGCCATGGGAGAGAGTCATTTTGGACACCACCCCCCCACACACATCTCCATCCTGATATCCAGTCATCGTGTCTTGTAGAGAACCTTCTATTTTTCCAACCCTTCTCCTATCCTCCATCCCCCATTACAACTGCCTTTGTCGTTTCTTGCTTGGATCAGCACAGTTACCTTATACCTGGGGATGGGAGTTATCTCTCCAAGACAAAAGTCTGATAATGTAATACCTTTGCTCAAAAACAATTTAGCTCTGTTGCCTATAGGATGTAATTTAAACTCTTGAAGATAGTGGGCAGAATTCTCCTAGTTCTATTACTAAAAAATCAAAATAGGCTTTACCTTGGCTTGACTTCTGTCTCCACCACTTGCTAAGTTCTCTAAGCCTCAGTTATCTCTTTTCTAAAATGAGCTCGTAGTGCTTGTCTGCCACGGAGCTCCTCATGTAGTAGATATGCCTCCAATAATTGTTATGTGAGTGTGCATATTATATATAAACATAGGAATCGCTCTTATATGTGCTGATACTGTTAGAGTAATTATGCATTTAATGACCCTCTTTCTTCATTATAACTTTTTCTGGTAGGGTGTGTTTTAAGCTGCAGTTACTTTTTCTTTTTTTTTAAATTTCAATTAAGCAGCAGTTAATTGGATGTTTTCTTCTATCTGCTAACTTCTATCTCTTCACAGCTGTCTTCAATGCAATCCTTGGGTGATTTGTTTTTTCTTCATAAAATAGCCTTTTCTTTCTGCTGCTAATGCATACTTTTTGTTTGTTTGTTTTTTCTCCTTTAGATTTACCAAGATCTTTTTGAAAAGTAAGCCTATGGTGTTGTCAGACCTCTCAACTCCTCGTTACACTCTTCTTATCCTCAGAATTTGATAGAAATATGCTGAGTCCATATCTACAACTAGTTCTTTAGATATTCCTTCACTGTATTAAAGTTCACATCAAGGAAGTTTTTCATGTCCTTTCTCAGCCCTAAGCAAAAGCAATTGTCAAAGCCTCGGGAGAATAGTATCTCTCCTCCCATTCTATAAACCCCAAGGCCAAGAACAGTAAAAATGATTTATTGAGAAGACACAGACCCACCTCACCAAGACAATTAAATTTTATGTCTAAAAAATAGTAGAAAGCATGAAGAACAGAAATTAAATAGTGGCACATGGTAGGTATGAAGAACTCCATCTCTCTCTGACTCCCTTCGTATTCATGTCGGTTGATGTTTTCTGGGTGCAAACAATAAAAACCACCTGTAGCTAATGTAAGGGAATTGGAATGAGTTAGAGAGATTTTGACCAGGCACTGTGCTGGAACGAGTGCTCCCTAAACTGTGTGTGTATCTTGCTTCATTTCACTCTATCTTCGCCTCTAGCATGGGTTGGTTTGTGACAAATGCCCAACCCATAGGGTCCTATTGGGAGTGATGAACAGATGCTGGGTGGTCCACCCTGAGGACACATAAAAACCTTCCCAGCCTGATTTCAATGTGCGCCTGCTCCCTGGATGGGCTCCTCTGACAACACATGCTTTCCTCCCTGGAACTGTTGCTGCTTTATTCATTCTTCTGGATATTCTGCTTCCCCTTCCCTTCCCTCAGAAGTCTGCTCATCCTTCAAAACTCAGGAGTCATCCCAAGGAACATATATAAATGGCTGATAAATACATGATAAGTGCAAATCAAAGCTAATCAATGAGCTACCGCTTCATAGCCATTAGGATGGCTACTAGCAAAAAAACAGACAATAGCAAGTGTTGACAAGGCTGTGAGGAGCTCTTTTCCTCTGTTGGTGGGGATGTATTAATAAAATTGTGTAGCTTCTGCAGAAACTAGTGTGGCAGTTCTTCAAAAAATTAGAAATAGAATTGTCAGCCATTCTACTTCTTGGTATACATCCAGAATAATTGAAAACATGTTTCTGAAGACATTTGTTGTATACCCATGTTCATAGCAGCATTATTCACAATAGTCATATGGTAGAAATAATTCTTGTCCATTGAAAGATGAATGAATAAGCAAAATGTTGTATGTACAAGCAAAGAAATATTTATTATTCAGCCTTAAAAAGGAAGGAAACTCTGACATATGCTACACCATGGATGAACCTTGAGAACCTTATGCTAAGTGAAATAAGCCATATACTGTATAAATCCATTTATATGAGGTCCACAGAGCAGTCCAATTCACAGAGACAGAAAGTAGAATGGTGGCTGCTTGAGGCTGGCTGGGGGGAGAAACAAGGAGTTATCATTTAATGGATACTGAGTTTCAGTTTTGTAAGATAAAAGCATTCTGTGGATGAATGGTGGTGATGCTTGCACAACACTGTGAAGATACTTAATGCCGCAGAATGGAACACTTAAAAGATGGTTAAATGGGGGGCAGTGCCTATGGCTCAGTGAGTAGGACACTGGCCCCATATATCAAGGGTGGCAGGTTTGAACCCGGCCCCGGCCAAACTGCAACAAGAAAGAAAAATAGCCGGGCATTGTGGCAGGCACCTGTAGTCCCAGCTACTTGGGAGGCTGAGGCAAGAGAATTGCCTAAGCCCAGGAGTTGGAGGTTGTTGTGAGCTGTGACACCACAGCTCTACCGAGGGTGACAAAATGAGACTCTGCCTCTAAAAAAAAAATGGTTAAATGGTTATATTATTTGTATTTTAGCACAATTAAAAATAATAATAAATGAGTATCAAAAAAAATGGCCACCCAAATTGTATAAGCTACCACCCCATGAAACTTGGATCTACTCCTGTATATATAGCATATAATAAAATAAAATATTCTCTGATAACTTTTTCAAAAAAAATCAAAAATCAAATAAAGACTATTTCTTAAAAAACAAAAGCCATCAAATGCCATCACTTCTGTGCATTCTTCCCAGGATAGTGGCTCTCAAGTTGAATCGTGGTTCTCAAAATTTGATGAGAAACTTGTTAAAATATATCTTCCCAGAATCTCTTCCCTCCCTGAGATTCTGATTTAGAAGATCTAGGATGAGGCCGTGGAATCGATAGATGATGTAAATTAGAAACAAGTTAGAAAACAAGTCTGAATCTGCTCCCGATGATCTGTGCACAGCCAGCTTGGTCCTTCCACTCTGCACCCACAGTGCACTGGACACAGCTCTGCTGTATCCTGTTCCCTCTGTCCCAGCCTCTGTCTCCTTACCTGGGAGGAGACCCACACACACACCCAGCTGCCTGTCATCCTCAGCGTCCTGCACCAAGCCTGGCACATAATAGACTCACACTTCTGTGTGTTTATTGAGTGAATTACTGTCTCCCAAGCAGTGCTTGCAACTCTCAATAACCCAAAGACATTCACAGAGCTTCACATCGTAGAACGGACCACCACTGACTGGAGAGGCAGAGGCAGAACCAGGACGCGCCCACTCCCAACCTGGACAGGTTTCTAGGGTGATGACTTCAGACCCTGAAGGGTCAGGGCAGGTGGTAACTGTGGGAGTTCTGCAGAAAGAGATGAAGTTTATCAATAGAAATAACTGAAGTCTGAGATAACAAGGGAGAGAGAAAAGGGGAAGTGGAAGATGATTGTTTGGGCCAAGAAATCCTGGGAAAGGAGCCCTGGCTTTTCTCACTGCTTCAAAGCAGCTACTCTGGAGAAGCGTCCCCTGCCACAGGCAGGAAGGCAGACAGGCCCAGGCAGAGCCGCCAGCATGGGGGTCTGCTGGAAACTGAGCGGGGCCTCTCAACCCAGCACAAGGACATTTTTTGTGAGGAAATAAGAACAACGAATGATCGTGGCTGGCAGGGCACCCCCCGAGCCAGTCAGGAGACGTGGCTTCTGGTCACCATCACTTCCCACGTGCCATGGTGTGTGTCGGCACCATGCTCCTGTTAATTAAAGGAAGTGTGTGTGCCCTGGGCACTGGTACTCCCACCCCAAACATCATTCTTTCTGGGGGTCTTCACCACAGTGCCACCAGCAGTAGAATCGATTAGGTTCCCTCCCCAAATCCAGGCTGATTTCCAAGCCCAGAGGTGAAACAAATTCCCTTTCTGCTGCAAGGGGATGGAGGGAACCTCATGTTTCACCCGGTTACCTGGGCTGGGAGCTCCAGGGGCCAGCTGTGGGGGACAGTGTGCCAAAAGAAATAGAAAAACAACTTATGATGGCACCCCCCTAGGCTGAGAGACTCAAGAGCTGCCGGGAATCTGCCTTGATGGGCTGGAGTCATTCATAACCCATCACAATCCTATCATTGTAATTTTATTTCGGCTTGGCCTTATAAAGGATTTTTTTATGAAGCCAGAGGAAAGGTGCCCCATGCAGAGGTGAGCAGGCTGCCCTATGAGTCAGTAAAAGTTACACCTGCTGTAACAGTCTTCCTTAAAACACCACCAGGGAGCTTCTACCTGTCCAGCCACCAGCCCAAGGTCAAGAAAGAGGACCAACCTGCTCGGGCCAGTGGAGGGAAGCTGGGGCTGGGCTGCTTCGGACAGCTCTGTAGGGCTCGGAAGTGGGACACCCAGTCCTTTCTCAGCTCCCCAGCACCTTTGTGGGTCTGTCTCTGGGCTCAGAGGAGGCCAGCACTCTGGGAGTCATGAGGGCTCAGCACTGCACATCCGTGGGGTCATTATAGAACTCAATCCCACACTCTCTCTCTACCCCCACATTAAAAATATTTTTTTCCTTTCTTTTTTTTTTGAGACAGAGCCTCAAGCTGTCACCCTGGGTAGAGTGCTATGGCATCACAGCTCACAGCAACCTCCAATTCCTGGGCTCAAGCGAGTCTCCTGCCTCTGCCTCCCAAGTAGCTGGGACTACAGGCGCCCGCCACAATGCCCGGCCCTTTTTTGGTTGCAGCCGTCATTGTCGTTTGGCAGGCCCGGTCTGGATTCAAACCTGCCAGCTCAGGTGTACGTGGCTGGCGCCTTAGCCCATTGAGCCACAGGTGCCGAGCCGATCCTTTCTTTTTTCTTTTCATTTGAGATAGAATCTTACTCTGTCCACCCTGAGTAGAGTGCCACGCCCTCATAACTCACAGCAACCTAAACTCTGGGGCTTGAGCAAGTAGCGGTGACAATAGGTGCCCACAACACCCAGCGAGTGTTTCTGTTTTTAGTAGAGCTGGGGTCTCCTTCTTGCTCAGGCTGGTCTCCAACTCCTGAGCTCAAGCGATCCACCCTCCTCAGCCTCCCAGAGTGCTGGGATTAGAGGCATGAGCCACCACGCCTGGCCCATATTAAAAATCTTAATCACAGCCTGAGAAGAAGACAGGGATAGTTGTCACCAATTTAAAGATGAGGAAAATAAGACGGAGAAAGGTGGTATATTCTCCTCCTCCTTCTGTCCCTGGGAGATAGGGCCATAATTCAATCCCTATTGTTTGGACTCTGAGCCTAAAATTCTTTTTGTTAAACCATCATCTCAATGGGCTTCCCGCTAATTAACTCTTTGCATCAAGCTGTTTTGGACTTGGTGTGCTTTAATTCCCAAGAGTATTCCAAATATCCCCCCGTTCCTCTTCCAGCAATCTTAATACAGACAGGATTGCTAATAAGAGCGTCATAATAGCATCTCTCCCAAGGATGGGGATTATTTGAGGCAAGGTCACCCTTGACATTATGCCACATAAATAAGTTAACTTTGAGTCACTGCAGGGGAGAAAACAAGGTAGAAAACCCATCAGCCTTGAGGTGGTTTTAGCAACATGTGCTTTTTATGTGGCAAGATTTGACTCTTCCTTTAATTTGGCCCTTGCAGCCCCAACACAATATCAGCTAAATGTGTGAGGATGACAAAGTATGAAAGAAGATGCACTTTGAAGGCACACCTATATCCTTCCCAGTTGTAAAGGAAATGGAGACACCGCGGAGTCCAAAGTAACAGCACGAGGATTCTTTCCAGTGGTTCTGCATCTTGCAACCAGTGTGTGGGCAAATACGTGACGAGGCTCTTGGCCCCAGGGCTCGGGAGGATTCCTGGAAATGAGGCACACCGCAGGGCTGCTGAAGTGATGGGCCTGCCAGCAGAATTTAAGAATGATTTGAAGGCAAATAGTGTGCAGTCCATCCTGGCTGAGTACCTTCCTCTCCTGGAGACTTCTGGGGCCCAGCTCTGGTTAGCAGGAGAGGATGAGCCACCAACACACTGCTGTGAGGTTTGCCACTGTGTAATAGCTTGGGTGGGGCACTTATTGCCACTAAGGAAACAGGGCTTGGAAACCGGAGCCGGGTTTGCCAACCCAGCCTCAAATGCAGCCATTGTGCTAGAGACCAAATGAAAGCCCTGGTGGTGCTGGCCTCAAGAATACATTGCTTCTGTGGCAGAGCCAAGCGCTGCACCCCCACAGCCTAGATGAATTCCGTTTGACCACCAAGAAACAGGAGGAAGAGGGGTGCAGAGCCTTCCCCCGGCAGCTTCCTAGCTTCTGAGAAAATCTTAGACCTGGGGTAGGGATATACAGTGAAACTGGAAACAGGATTAGTTTTTTTGTTTTGTTTTGTTTGTTTGTTTGTTTGTTTTTGTAAAGAGCACCTTGTAACAAGTTGTTCCAAGTTCAGGAAAACCTCCCAACACTGAGTGACTCTTAAAAGAGTTTGTTGTACATGATTCGGAGCCACATGGATTAAATTTCCCTTAAACTATACATCAATTGGAAAATTAAAGGAGAAAGTGCCTGAGACAAGACATGTTTCTATTTCTGTCAAATGTAGTCTTTGGAAAGCAGCTTAGAAGTCAGGATGTGGCTTCTTAGAACCTTCCTTGTCCTCTCCTTTTTTTTGTTTTTGAGACTGAGTCTCACTTAGTTACCCTCGGTAGTGTTCTGGCATCATAGCTCACAGCAATCTCAAACTCTTGGGCTCGAGCAATTCTCTTGCCTCAGCCTCCCAAGTAGCTGGGACTACAGGCGCCCACCACAACGCCCGGCTGTTTTTACAGACGAGGTCTGACTCTTGCTCAGGCTGGTCTCAAACTCCTGAGTTCAGGCAATCCGCCCGCCTCGGCCTCCCCCTCTTCTCCTTTGCTTTGTTTAGGTTCTCTGCTTGTGTCCCCAGATCAGATCGCAACAGCCTTTGGCAAGTCCTGGAGCCAAGGACCAATTTCATGTTCTTAGCTTGGGGGTCCCTTCTAATGCAGGGAGTCGACATGGACTCAAACCTCATGCTGGGCACAGGACTGGGGTTTTGGTTTTTCACAGGAGTCTGTTTTTTTCCCCCTCAAATGAGAGCCAGGGAAGAGATGAGCCTGCTTGACGTCTTCTCAGATTGAAGTTTGGCTTAGACTTAGAGCATATCTGAGCTTTATGTAGGGGACTGAATTTTTTTTTTTTTGAGACAGAGTCTCACGCTGTCACCCCGGATAGAGAGCTGTGGCATCACAGCTCACAGCAACCTCCAATTCCTGGGCTCAAGTGAGTCTCCTGCCTCCACCTCCCAAGTAGCTGGGACCACAGGTGCCCATCACAACGCCCGGCCATTTTACGGTTGCAGCCGTCATTGTTGTTTGGCGGCCCAGGCTGGATTCGAACCCGCCAGCTCAGGTGCACGTGGCTGGCGCCTTAGCCCGTTGAGCCACAGGTGCCGAGCCATAGGGGACTGAATTTTAGCCCACCGTTCACCCAGATTCAAGGGCTCATGTCCTGTCCCAGTGTGGGTGTTAAAATCTAAGCCTCTGGCCATTGTTGGATCTGATCGGAGAGCCTGCTGTTTCAGCTGTCCATCCTCATTAGCACTTGGGGATTTCTTTTTCCCCCTTGCCAGCTCCTCTATGCATTATTTATTTACTTACATAATTTTATTTTCCAAAAATCATGCCTATATATATATATATAACATAAAATTTGCCATTTCAACCATTTTTAAGTGTTCAGTCCAATGGCGTTAAATACTTTCAGTGTTGTGCAATCATCACAGCTGTTCATCCACAGAACTCTTTTATCTCCCCAAATGGAAACTCTGTACCCATTAAACAGTAACTCCCCAAACCCCGACACCCACCATTCTCCTGTCTCTGTAGCTGTGAGTACTGCAGGTACCTCGTCTAAGTAAAATCATATGGCATTTGTCCTTTCTTCATTGGCTCATTTCACTCAGCAAAATATCTTCAAGTTTTATTGATGCGATAGCACGTGTTGGAATTTTCTTCCTCTTTAAAGTCTGGCTAATATTCCACTGTGAGTGTGTGTGTGTTTATACACACACATACCACATTTTGTTCATCCATTCATCTGTCAATGGGCACGTGGATTGCCTCCAGTTTTTGGCTATTGCAAATAATGCCAGGTCTATAACACGGTGTGCAAATTTCTCCTTGGATTTCTGCTTTTGATTCTTATAGAGTTGTTATATTAATTCTAGTTTTAATTTTCTGAAGAACCACCATGCTGTTTTCCATAGCAGCCGCACTGCTTTACATTCCCACCAATGTGCAAAAGGGTTCGAGCTTCTCCACATCCTCCCCAGCGCTAGCTATTTTCTGTGGGTTTTTTTTATGGTAGTCATTTTACGGGATATGAAGCAGGATCTCATCGTGCTTTTGGCCTCCATTTCTCTAAAGACTGATTTAGTATCTTTTCCTGTGCTTGTTGGTCATTTGTATATCTTCTTTGGAGAAATGCCTATTCAAGTCTTTTGCCCATTTTTTAATCATGTTATTTTGTGTTGTCCACGCACTTTTTATTAAGAATACTTTATTTGATTTTCAAAATTAAAAAAAATTACCACAAGTGGGTGTACTCATATCTCTAATATTCGCAGTAAACTTTACCACAAAGCCAGACATGGTTGTCCATTCATTTCTATGGCCATTTCGCTGGATCAAGGAGTCTCTAAGATTCCTTCCATCTGTGCTGTCTCTCACTGTGCCCTCTGCAATTTCCAGTTTCATAGCTAAGAAACGTCCCTTCATGCTCAGCCTTTCCTGGAATGTATCCTATCTGCTTGTCTGTTGTAACAGAGGAGGCTCTGCCCTTATGAGGCCACTGCCCTGGAGCCCTCTCAGGTCAAGGACGACCCTGTCAAAGCACACACACCCCTCAGGTTCAGGGGCAGAGCTTGGCATTTACTAAAGACATTTAGTCTCCTCTCCTGCTTCCACCATCCCTCAGTACCCACACCTGGAACCCGGCAGTCTTTGGAGCCTCAGCTTTGCTGAGGGGTGACTTGGGAGATGGACAGGTGGGACTTCAAAACTCTACGTCCAGGCCAGGCGCGGTGGCTCACACCTGTGATCCCAGCACTCTGGGAGGCCAAGGCAGATGGATTGCCTGAGCTCACAAGTTCGAGACCACATCTCTAAAAATAGCCAGGCATTGTGGTGGGTACCCATAGCCCCAGCTCCTAGGGAGGCTGAGGCAAGAGAATCACTTGAGCCCAGGAGTTTGAGGCTGCTGTGAGCTATGAAGCTACGCACGCTACTGAGGGTGACAAAGTGAAACTCTGTCCCAAAAATAAATAAATAAATACAAATAAAAATATATGAAATAAACAAATTAAAAAAAAAATAAGATGAGATCAGCAAACCTGCCCTGAAAGTGATTATATGAATTAAGTGAGCTATGCATTTTAAATGCCTTAGCCAGTCCCTAGCACAGGGTAAGTGCTTTTGAAGTTTAATTCCACTTCACTTTTGCTCCACTTTCAGCAATCACAAGGCTGCAGGCTGGATTGTATTCTTATCCAGAACAACTCTCTTCTTCTGACGTGGCACTATGAAGTTCTTCCCAACCCGAGATGCTCATTTCCAACAAATTGCCCCATATGTGGTGAGTTAAAACAATAGAAATGTGATGTGTGCTTTCATAGTTCTAAAGACCAGAATCCAAAATTGGTGTGACTGAGCCGAAATTGGGGTGTGGGCAGGGCCCTCTGGAGACTCTGGGGGGATCATCCTCATCTCCTCCCAGTGGCTGCTGCTTCAGCTCGGGGCCACACCATCCCAATCTCCGTCACGGTGGCTTCTGCGGTTACACTGCCTTTTCCTTCTCTGGCATCAAATCTTCCTCTACAGGAGCTTGTGATGGCACTTAGGGATCACCTGGCTAATCCAGAATAATCTCCCCGTCTCAAAGGCCTCAGTTTAATCACATCTGCAAAGTCCTTGTTTGGTCAGATAAAGTGGCATTCACCAGGCCCCAGAGATGAGAACTTGGATGCTGTTTGGGGGCTGCCGTTCAGCCTGCCCCGTGGCCCTTCCGTCCCCTTCCCCACTGCTGCCAGATCTGCTCCTCGCTTGCCTCACATTGTCTGGGCCTCCCTTACGCCCCATCCCGAAAGTGGATCACTGGTCCTCTAGATCGGTGGTCCCCAACCCCCAGGCCAGGGACTAATACCAGTCCAGGTTCGGGTAGGAACCAGATCGTGCAGCAGGAGGTGAGTGGTGGGTGGGTGAGTGAAGCTTCATCTGTATTTACACCCGCTCTCGTCACCAGCATCACCACTGGGCTCCATCTCCTGTCAGATAAGTGGAGGCAATAAATTCTCACAGGAGCTCGGACCCCACTGTGAAGTGTATATGTAAGGGGTCTAGGTTTTGCTCCTTGGAGAATCTAATGCCCCCCACCCCCATCTGTCAAAAAATTGTCTTTTGTGAGACCAGTCCCTGGTATCAAAAAGGTTGGGGACGGCTGTCCTAGATCCACTGCCCTTTTCCTCGCCCTCCCTCACGGCCACTCAACACGTGCCGGTCCACAGTCCCACACCTTGGGTTTCCCACCACGTCAGGCCTTCTAACCATCTGGGTGGGAACTCTCTCAACTCCCTTCCCTTTCCTCTAAAATGATAAACATACTGCGGCCGCTCACCTGGTTTGGGAGTGGGAAATGATTGTTCCAAAGACAGCCTGTGAGGCTGGAGACACCTTTCTGACACAGCCTGGAGCCCTGTGATGACGAGATGCAACCTGACACAAAGACACAAAGGTCTTTGCATTGACCCAGAAATCATATCCCTGCACCTTGTGTTTCCAACTTCCCTCCTTTTGTCTCGCAGCTCTGGCACTTGGTCCCAGGGAAGGGAAAGGACCAGAGGATGACCCAAAGGACAACTCCCCCTCTCAGGATGGCTTGGGGTTTCCATGAGGCAGACCTGAGCACACCATGGCCCTGTCATACCGGACCCAGGGAGGGAACGTTAAGCCAATAGGTGGGCCCCCATTTCCTCAGTCAGAACCAACCATTTTTTTTTCTTTTATTAAATTACAGCTGCGTACATTAGTGCGATCAAGGGGTACAATGTGCTGGTTTCATATACAATCTGAAATGTTTCCATCAAACTGTTTAACATAGCCTTCATGGCATTTTCTTTTCTTTTTTTCTTTTTTTCCCAGTGGTAAGACAGAATTTATTTACAGAAAAGAATACAGAAAACACTAAAGCTCCTGGTAGAGAGAGAGAACTCAAGTGGGGAGAGAAAAGCTCTCTCCGTTTCTCTCCCGGTCTTTCCCCGTCTCCCCCTTTAGGCTT
>CAUYRH010176298.1:0-10817 GCA_963574655.1 Perodicticus potto | reverse complement strand
GCACCTGTAGTCCCAGCTACTTGGGAGGCTGAGGCAGGAGACTCGCTTGAGCCCAGGAATTGGAGGTTGCTGTAAGCTGTGATGCCACAGCACTCTATCCAGGGTGACAGCTTAAGGCTCTGTCTCAAAAAAAAAAAAAAGTAAAAAGAATATCCTTTTATGCATGAAAGTTTTGAATTTTGATGAAGTCCAACATATCTATTTTTTCTTTGGCCACTTGTGGTTTTGGTGAGATATTTAAAAAGCTATTGCCAAATGCAGGGTTATGAGGAACTTTCCTTATGTTTTCTTTGAACAGTTTTATAATTTTAGCTCCTAAACTTAAATCTTTCATCCATATTGTATTAATCTTACTCATGATAGAAGGTAAGGGTCCAACTTCATTCTTTTGCATGTGGATCTCCAGTTGTTCCAGCACCATTTGCTAAAGAGACTGTTCTTCTCCCCCAATGAATGGTATTGGCACACTTGTCAAAAATGAATTGAGTACTTCCCTATTTCTTGAGTAGTTTTCATAGGGTCATCATTATTTGTTGCTTCTATAATTGTTCCCTCTCTATTCTCATTAGCCATGTTGATCCTGTCCTCGGAACATAACAGTGGTTCCTCTGAACTAAGGTCAAAGCTGTTTCTCCCAATGATCAATGCTCACTCTTTCGGGTCTCTACCCAAGTCCCTTCATACTCTCATGTAATTCTCCCCTGGCAGAGAATGTCCTATGGACACACAGTCTGTAAATTGTCCTCCTACTCCTCTTTCAATGGCCCCTCATTCTTTGTTGCAGATTGTCAGGATCAGCTCAAAGAACCTCTCCAGGCCCTGCCTCTTATTCTTCTCCAAATTCATGGGTTCCATCTTGTGGATTCAAGTTAGACTCATTGCTTCATTCTCTCATTCATTCATTCAACAAATACTTGTCAAATCCTTCTACGTGCCAGGCACTGAATATGATGCTGGAAATGTCCATTTTCTGCCTGATTTATTTAACCTGATATTTCATTTGGGATGGCTCTTTGTCTACTTCAGCTCTAATCCTGGTTGTATTGTTTTGAATGCCTTTGGCTCCATGCCTATCTTTCTTCCAGTTCCTGAAATTTTACCCTGGGTTTGAGCCTGGTGCCCACTGCTTGGCTAGAAACAGAGATGACATAATTATCCTAAAAACATTATTCTCCATATGACAATAAAAATGCTTACCTTGTATTGACACCTACTAGGCACTAAGTATTGCGCTGGACACTTGACAAGTAATTCATTATTCCAGGCAGTAGAGATACAGCAGTGAAAAAAAAAAAAAACCAAAGTTCCTGCCTGAAAGGAGCTTACAGTCTCTTACAATTCTTGACACAACTTAGCATGGTACAGATAAGGAAAGAAGCCCAGAGAATTTAAGAAGCTCACCTAAGACCACACAGCTAGTAAGTGTCAGAGCTGAAATTTGAGCCTAATTCTCTGACCCCAGCATTCACACTTTCTATACTGAACCAAGCTACCTACCATGGTCTTCATACAGTCACTAACTCACATTTTCTAACACAAAATTTCTCAAAACCTAAATTCTCACATTTTATGAATGTATTAAACTATTGATGAATGATAATAACTGCATGTATTAGAGTATGTGTAATTGGAGATTAACTAAAAAAATTTATTTGTTTCGACCTTATTTTTGACAACCTTTGAAAATAGTTAGGTTTCCTGCTTTTATGAAAATAGTGATAGTGCTCTCTTAGACAATTCAGAGTTTTCTTTTATCTTATGGTTATTACTACTACCATGGTAACCACAGTATTTTCTCCCATGGTGAATGGGAGAATACTTTGGTTATAGTGCTACTTAAGTACTATAGAACACTATAGTACCCTTCTCGATGTAGCCCTATAGACCAAAAAAAAAAAAAAAAAAATGGAGTAAATTAGGTTAAAAACTCACTGACCCTAGATCATATATTGGAAGTTATTTCTTCATTTTTATAATTGTCCATGATATAAATCTAATTCATCTTTTTTCTTTTTCCCCAAAAAAAGGTTATGCTAAAAGAAATCTTTTCAAGTGTAAGCAAATATACTTTGAGTTCACAGATAGTATTTTAGCTTTGTGTCTGCTGCAAGTTAAATGACCTTGTACAATGTGTGCGTTTGTTTTTTGGTTTTTTTTTTTTCTTGAGCCTCAAGTCTGCTTTTTCTAAAATAAAACAGATTGGAG
Source organism: Perodicticus potto (assembly GCA_963574655.1). Lineage (NCBI taxonomy): Eukaryota > Metazoa > Chordata > Mammalia > Primates > Lorisidae > Perodicticus > Perodicticus potto. The sequence goes on along the minus strand of CAUYRH010176298.1, from coordinate 8,612 downwards.
TAAAAGCACTACTATTTGTGTAGCACTTTATATTTTTCAGTACAATATTTGTAAGTAACCTGATTGATCATAATAATGACCTCATTATTCCAATTAGGGGATAATTAAGTTCAGGGACATGCCCAAGTAGTAGAGACTTAATCCTAACATTTATCTACAGATGCCAATTCTATGTTCTTTTAGAAAAGAGAGAATCTCCAGTGTCTCCTACAATCCCAAAAGCCTAAACTTCTTGAAACCAGAATGGTTGAGTTCAGGCTAATCAAGGTTCTACTTCTTCCAGCTCTATTTCATCGTCTTTCTGAAAATGTGCTAATACACATATGTCCATCAGTGTGAACAACATAATTACATCAAAATCTGTTGGACTTTGGGTTCCTAGAAATCTAGACCTTTTGGCTTTTCTTGTTTAGAAAATAGCTTAAGTATGAAAAGTTGGCATTTTCTGAGTGCTTACTATGGGTAAGGCACTTTATGTATAAAGTCCAGTGACTTTATACATATCAACTCATATAATTCTCCAACGAGCCCTCTAAAGTAGATAACATTATGAGGCCCATTTTTACAGATGATGAAAACTGAGGCACAAAGAGCTTTGTCATCACAACCAATTTCCTATGGTGTGTTAGATGTCATTGTTTGCTCACAACTTTTCTTTCTTGTCCCACCCCTGCCCACCAAAGGAGAGGTATACTTCCCTGCTCTGTTAACATAGGTTTTGGCCAATGGAAGGTTAGTTAGCATAACACAAGTAAAGATTTCTAATACACCTGTGTTGTTTGGCTTTTTTTCTTGAACTTCTGCCATCCACCATGGGAGAACATACCATGAATAGCTCCTCCATAATAAAGAGATACATGGAACAGATGTGAACCCAACCTGCACTCTGAAACCAAGCCCAGCTAATCCCAGCTATACTCAACAGAGCCATAAGTCAAGTTTCTGGCTTGCAAGTAAGAAAAATAAAGATGTTTGGATAGTTATTTGTTACACAGTATTATTTCATCAAAATCATGACTAATATACACAGCTGAGATGAGACACAACCAGAATTCAAACTTCATACCCCATTGGATTTAACTACTTCAGATCTTTTTAAACCACTGGTCTAAAAGTATGGTATTTAGTTCACAATTATTTGACCTGGAATGAAGCCTTTCTCACACCTTGAAAGCAAATCTAGTGTATAAAGGGGATGATACTGCTACATATAAAAAGCAACCCAAAGTGGACAGCCCTGTACTTATTCAGACTTGCTCTAACTCTGCTCAAAATAACTCAAGAATTTTGCTCTTGGGGGCCACATAGCCCATTCAATATGTTCTGTAAACTGACGTGGACAAAGTGATATATAGTCAACATCACTTTTTGGATTTACTAATTTCTTTATCTCTCTTTTGTAATGGAATCACAAACTTGGGTGGAGATATTCTGTTTTTGTGGTGCTGCACAAAGGGGATAGGAAGTCTTGTAATGGTGTTTTCAAGATTTTTTTTCTCCACTAGCACCTGAAACAACGTTATTAATTGTGTTTAACTCCACATGGCAACCATAAAGTTCAGTACTTGCCTCTGCCCACTAGTCTCTGACTTGGTTTTTCTCTATGGAGCCAAGTTGGATGGCACTTTCACTCCCAGATGGCATCCCTGCTATGCCTCAATGCCTGGCACAAGATTCCCCGAGTCTTAGGTAATCAGGAATGTAAATGTATTCATTCACTCAGTAAATATTTATTGAGCATTTGCGGGGTGAGACATTATGCTAGACTGGCATTGAAACATCCTTTGTTGTTTCTTCCACACCATAAACAGGTGGCAAAAGAGGATCCAAAACCGAGATATGGGTGGAGTGAGCCTATAAAGCATTTCCTTCCTCTTGCCTTCACTTCTCTTCTGGAGAGTTGTGGTGTTGACATCCTCCCAGGTGTCATTCCAGTCTTTCTCAGCCCTTCAAGGCCTCAGGCTCCCCTGTTTTCTTCCACTCCACACACTTAAGCCCCTTCCACAGGCAGGCCTTTTACATACCTTCTTTAGAAATGTTATTTTCCTTTACATGTCAATTGCACCTGCCTTCAACACTCTAGGGCAGCTGATTTTTCTGGCATATATAGATAAGACATTACCATTGATGGGGATGAAATTGCTGTTGACACAGAACAGGGTGTTACTTTTGGTATCAAGCTTCCTTAACCTCTTTGAGCCTCAATACCCTCATTTATAAAATGAATGCACACACACACACACACACACACGAGGCATACACACAAACAAGCACAAAGCACCAACAAAAGACTGGTTAAAGAAAATATGGCATATACATACCTTGGGATTCTATGCAGCCATTTTTTTTAATAAGGTAGATTTATATGAACTCACATGGGGAGATAATTGTAAGTTATTATTGAGAGTAAAAAGCAAGTCAGTATGCACATGACCCCATTTATAATACAAAACACATATATTATTAGGACTTATTTTAGTCAGAATCTGTGCTAAACACTCCCCAGGTGTTGCCATATTTAATCCTCATAATAACTGTGCAAGTTAGGCACTATTATTTTTCCATACAAGTGAGCGATCAAGAGATGATAAGTCGCTTTCAAGGCTAGTAAGTGTTTCAGAAGGAATTTGAACTTCAGACCCCCTAACTTGAGGTATTCCTTGAGGGGCACATCTCCTGTAGAGAAAATAGAGTAAAAAGAAAAATAATAAAGCACCCGTCCTATATTCCTCCCTGTTTCTCGGCTTTTACTCTCTTCAGAGCAGTGGTTTCCCATTGTGTGGAATTTGTACTACTGGTGGTAGGAGAGAAAATTTCAGGGATGGCTTTCCGCAAGCCTCACACCTACCATTAAATAACATTAAGCCACATAGTAACAGTATTATTCCTTGTTCCAGTCTTTTTAATCCTCTGATTACATCACTACCAAAGTTTCAATTCAGTGTGCTAGTTTTTAATACTCTCTAACACTTGCTGATCTCCTTTGTCTCTCTCTCTCTCTCTCTCTCTTTCTCTCTCTGCCTCAAGCTCTGAGCTGGCAACTGTATCTAGCCAGAATTCAGTAACATTGTGCTGTTTTTACTATATTTCTATCTACAGTAATCTACTTAAGGCAAGTGACACAAGGTATTCATTAATTGTAATGAAAAAATATTTCTTCTTGTTAGAGGATGTGGTTAAGACTTTTCTTCACTTAAGAGTATTAATTTAAAGAAAAGTACTAAGTACTAGGATAAAATGCAGATATAGCCAAAGTCAGTACATGTATGACTAAAATGTGGGATACTATACTGTGCCAAATAATAAAGCAAACACCCCCAAATAATCATGAAATTGAACTTGGCTGTCTACCCTCGCTGATTATGTGTTAACCGTTATGTGATGCCAATACGATAACACAAATAATATTTATTTTTATATAGAATAGAATTTGAACAGTAAAATGTAAGTAAAGTTTCTAGTGCCACTCAGTAAGAAACTCTAAGAAATACAAAGTCAGGATCGTAATAACTGGTGCTTGTTTGGCATTTAATGTGAGACAGGCACTATTCTATGTTTTTCACTATAGGCCTGTGATCTATTGGTCAGTTGATGACACTAGCCATCCAATAAAGTTTGTGTCAGTAACTCTAAAGTAACCAATAATTAACAATATAAATATTAATTCGATATTGACCAAAATATCAATATTATATTTTACATATATTAACTGACAGCAACACTATAGGATATGTACTTTTATTCTCATTTTATCAATGAGTAAACTGAGGTACAAAGAAGTTAAATACCCCAGGTCATATAGATTATAAGCCGGACTCTAGAGTCCATGGTCTTAATCACTATGCTATACTATTTTTGATAATAAAATTATCCTCAATATTTATGCAAATTCTTTTTATTTTCCTAACTACTTTCTGGGACACCAGGAAGTGGATCCCACCTTTCAGTTGACATACTAATCATGACCTTGCCCCCCATATTATCTCCCTAGAAAACCTGCTTTGTTTTCCACCAGAGGATTGGCAAGCTCACTATCTCTCATATTATGTCACCCCCATTCTCAGTTAGTTAACAAGGAGTTTACACCTGACCTAATCTAAGCCAAGTAGTTGCTTTCTCAGGCAAATTCAGAATTGGAACACTATGAAACTGAATTCAGAAAGCAGGAGAGACTGAATCTTGGAGGGAAAAATCAAGTAGAGACAGGGAAGGCACCAGGGCCATGGTAAGCCAAAAAGCCACATGTGAGTTGAAGTTCTGGAGGTGTAAAAAAGCCATGACAGACAGGATCAAGCAACCTTGCCAAGAGAAGAAAGTGTGCTGTGGCTCCACAAGAGTTGCAGGACCCCTGTCAGTGCCTGACATCCCAGTTCCCCTTCCTGTGTGATGTGGCCACATCCAGTTCTTATTCTCAAGTGCCCACAAAATTGCAGCAATTAATGTGACAATAAATCCTGCTTCACTTTAAGGTAGCTTGGATAGATTTCTTTCTTTTTTTTTGAGACAGTCTCACTACATCGCCCTTGGTAGAGTGCTGTGGCATCACAGCTCACAGCAACCTCAAACTCTTGGGTTTAAGCGATTCTCCTGCTTCAGCCTCCCAAGTAGCTGGGACTACAGGCGCCCGCCACAACACCTGGATTTTTTTTGTTGTTGCAGTTGTCATAGTTGTTTAGCTGGCCTGGGTCGGGTTCGAACCTGCCAGCCTCAGTATATGTGGCTGGCGCCATACCCACTGTGCTACGGGTACTGAGCCAGCTTGAGTAGATTTCAATCTCTTGCTATCAAACAACCAAAAAGGAGTAAAGTTGCATACAATAAATCTTGAGAAATAACCTGAAACAGGCCATGGAATGGCCACCAGTAGTAAGATACCACCAGTCCTAGGCTGAGAAAATCGTATATTGGTGCCAAAGTAACTGCTTAGGTTAGAGCCAGCAGTCTCAAGTGTCTCTGAATGGACATCCATTGAAAAGGATTTAGGGGACTTGGTAGCCAAAGATGAAGATATCTTTGAGTAAGTGAGTTACATCTGGTGACTTAAGAAAAAACACCTAGCAAAAGACATTCTTTACAAGGTGCCCAGGTGGAGGAAGATAAGGAAAACCAAGACACAGGTAATTTCCATGGGCTGCTCTTCCTGTCTATAACAGTTTGTCCCAGGGCAATACTGAAAACTCCCTATGGTCTGAAATGTCTTCAACAGGAAACTTTATTTATTTATTTATTTATTTTTTGAGACAGAGTCTCACTATGTCACCCTCGGTAGAGTGCCGTGGCATCACAGCTCACAGCAACCTCAAACTCTTCGGCTTAAGCAATTCTCTTGCCTCAGCCTCCCAAGTAGCTGGGGCTACAGGTACCCGCCACAAAGCCTGGCTATTCTTTTCTTGGTTGCAATTGTCATTGTTGTCTAGCAGGCCTGGGCCGACTCGAACCCACCAGCTTCAGTGTATGTGGCCAGTGCCCTACTCACTGAGCTATGGACGCCAAGACAGCAGGAAACTTCATAATGCTTTACTGAATGAGAATTTAGAAAGTTATTAGTAGGCCTGACAGTCATAAACAAATCATCTTGCAGAGATAATTTAAATTATACATCATTGGTAATGATTATTCAGGTGTAATGAGTTTAATTGATTACAAGAAGAGTGGCTTTTAAAAAAATATGATGTAATAACTGTCAATGCTAGTGTGTTGTTTGAAGTGTGCTCTGGTGGGAATGATTTAAAATTTTAAAGCATTTGATTTGCATTAGTTGTGAGGGATATTTTAAATATATAAACAGAACTGATGCTCTCCTGTAGCCCTGGATTGCCCTGTCACCAAAAGATAAGGCTTTGGTTAATGCCCGAAAGCTCTTATTTTGAGGCAGTTATCTCAATCAAGTTCATAAAAGCCAGTTAGTTTTGGGTTCTTGTCTGCCTCGACCAAAGGGGAAAAAATAAGAAAGAAAGGAAATCTTCCCACCAACCACTCCTCTGCCAGTTGAGGTCAGGTCTTCATTTCCCTGAAATATTGAACTGCTATTAATACATAAGCCTGTCTTCCTTGTCCCTCCCTTCCCAACCCACCATGGACCAACTTGGAGATCCAAGAGTAGTCAAAATAACATTTAAGTAAGTATATGTGGTAATCACGGAGGTGTGCTGTTGAGATTCTTTCAAGAAAGAACTTACTGTTCTGCTGCAAGAAGCTCAGGCAGCTGACAGCACTCAGCCATAACGCCTTCAGGATCTGCCTCAGCTTTAGAACTGAGGCCAAGCTCTTCCTAGGCAGCCCTAGTCAATGACTCAGCATGGCAGAAGGACCAAGGACTAGCCATTTCTACCAATGTAGGATTCCCCAAATGGCGATCTTTTCTCCACAGCTCATGGTTGAGTTGGTTCCTACCCAAACCATGTTTGGGTTGTGTCTTTGCTAGATTTGCACTGCAATGTGCAGCCTTTCCTTACCCAATCCTGCTTCATCCCCCTCTTATCTTTCACAAACTTTATCCTCAATAAACCTATTGCACTCCTAATTCCATCTCCATGTCAGCTTTGCAGAGGACCTAAATGACACAATACAATTTCACTTTGGGCTGCTGCCGTCACTGAACCAGACGAACACTGTATTTTTATGAGGATTTGTTAGATAAGAAAAGAATTTAGACAAGAAAGTCTCATAAAAACTTCCACTGATGTGAAGCCATAACTGACCCAATTTGCTAGAGGTCTGAGTCTACTGGGCCCCCCAGATGAGGAGATAGTCGTGAGTGTGGCCAAATAGCATGATCTGGCTTCTATTCTATGCTGGGTTTCTTGACCTAAAATGGTACTCTAATTGGAAAAGATTCAAATCTTAGTCATTGGAATGGGAATGTCACAGAGGAATCAAAGGAATTAAAAACTCTGAACCCTGGGACTCCTCCAAAGCCCTAAGTCCTCCCAGCTGGACAAATGTGATGATTCTTCCAAACATAAGACCAAGCCCAAAATGTAGCTGGACTGGTTATAAGAAAGAGCCACTAAAGCTTCTCCTATGTAGCCAGTAGCAAGCTAGGCATAAAAACATAGCAAAGGAGAAAAATTAAAACCCCGCCCCCATTCTACTAGGGTGTGGGGGGACAGAGAAATGTCAAGCATGTTATTATATGTTAAATGGTTATAAATGCTGTGGGAAAAAAATTAGCACAGAAGGGGAATAGAGATGACTGGCAATAGGGCTGCAATTTTAAATAGGGAAGGCCTCACTGATAAGGCATCCTTTGAGTAGGAGGTAAAAAAGTGAGCCATGCATATATAGAGGGGAAAACATTCTGTGTAGAAAGAACAGAATTTGCAAAGACTCTGAGCTGGGAACATACTTAGCATATTTGAGAAACATCTGGAGAGGAGTCTATGAGAAGGGGAATGATATGACATGAGGTCAGAGAGGTGGCTAAAATCAGATCATATAGGGCAGTGGTTCTCAACCTTCCTAATGCCACAATGTATTTCCATTGTTAAAAAGGGGTCGTGACCCACAGATTGAGAACCGCTGTGATATAGGGGTTTGTGGGCCACCATGATGACTTTCACTTTGATAAATGTGATTTGTCTGGGAGGGTTTTAATCAGAGGAGTGACATGATCTGGCTTATTTCAACCAGCTCTCCCTGATTTCTCTGTGATGATAGACTGTCCAGGAACTTGAATGGAAAAGGGGAGGCCAGGGGGAGGCTGCTGCAACAGTCCAGGAGAGGAAGAATAAAATGATAGTGGTTTGGCACAAATAGGATAGCAGTGGAGGTGAGAAAGAGTGGTTGAATGGTGGATATATTTTGTAGGTAGAAATGATAGGATTTATTGATTGATTGCACACATATGATGTGGAAGAGAGGAATTAAGGATGACTCCAGGGGATTGGCCAATGAAACTAGAAAGACACAGTTATTTCCTGAGATAAAGGGACATTGCAGGAGCAGCAGATTTGGAAGGAAGACCTGAAACTCTGTTTGGGACATGTTCAGTGTGAGATGCCAATTACACATCCAAGTGGACATGTTGCAGAGGCTATTGTGTCATCAGAAAACTATCAGGATCTGAACCAACCCAGGAGATGGTCTAGGCAAGTAATCTCAAAACTTTCATTCAAAGCAGGCCAACCTTTGTCGGAAAGATGCTGTTCTGATGATACATCCCCCTACTACAAAATCCTTTCCAGTTTTCTTCTTCCAAATGTGGACTCGTTCCAGTACTCTGTATTTCACTGACAAAACCATCTATCCTGAGACCCAGAAGTCATTACATTCTCCCTAAATATCCCCCTCACACATATATCCAATCAATTACCAAATCTTATTTATTCTCCCTTGTCTATATATCTTAAAGTCATCTACTTTCTCATTACTAATGCTATCTCTCAGGTCCAAATTCTGCCACTTTTCACCTAGACCAATGCAGGTAGTCTCCTGTGTTCTCTAGCATCTCTTCCACCTATTTTTTTTTTTTTATTGTTGGGGATTCATTGAGGGTACAAGAAACCATGTTACACTAGTTGCATTTGTTGGGTAAAGTCCCTCTTACAATCGAGTTTTGCCCCCAAAAGCCTTCCACCTATTTTTGATTCTGCAGAGATATGGAAAGTTAA
>CAUYRH010176296.1:0-18671 GCA_963574655.1 Perodicticus potto | reverse complement strand
ATATACCCTGAGACTAAAAGCCTAAAGGGGAAGAAGGGGAAAGACCGGGAGAGAAACGGAGAGAGCTTTTCTCTCCCCACTTAAGTTCTGTCTCTCTACCAGGAGCTTTAGTGTTTTCTGTATTCTTTTCTGTAAATAAGTTCTGTCTTACCACTGGGGGTGGGGGGAAGAAAATACCATGAAAGCTATGTTAAACAGTTTGATGAAAACATTTCAGGTTGTATATGAAACCAGCACATTGTACCCCTTTATTGCACTAATGTATGCAGCTGTGATTTAATAAAAAAACAAAAACAACAACAAAAACAAAAACACTATCTTTGTTCACAGATGACGTGATGGTCCATGAAGAAGTTTGGATGGGTTCTACAAAACCAAATGGCAAACAGAGAATATACTTTAGTAAGAAAGAGATTTTGAATTCAGAAGGCAAGTTTTCTAATAAATAATGGTCAGAGAAAAAAAGTAAACATTTTGACCATTTAAAAAAATTTAGTATAATCCTGTTAGTTTACCATCCAAAGGACTAGAACAAAATGGTCAATATACGAAGGTGGTCAACATAAGGAACTAGGCCTATTGTACTGATACATACATGTAAGTTGGGTCAACCTAAGAAGGTGGTCAATGTAGGGCGGTGTTCAGCTATGGGGATTCTATTATAGTAAGATTGACATTTTTTGAAAAAAAGAACTTAAACACTAAAACAATACAATGAATTGGCAGATGGGAGGAGAGCTAGTTGGATAAAAAACATTCTAAAGTTCTTATATTGTCTGGGAGGAAGTTAAACATATTAACTTTATAGTTTGTAAAGTCTAGTATGCACATTAAAATGTAATAAAATGTAATGGTAGCTAATAAAAATAACAGAAATAGAATGCGTAATTCTAAACTACAGTGAGCAAGGGAAGAGGATGAATTAGCCTGAATAAATACAATGACAAGTAGAAAAAGAGAAATAAAGAAGGGAAAGTAGAGTAAATTAGCAATGAAAAATAAGGGCAAATGGGTTTAAATATATCAACAATAAAGTTATAACAATGAAGTTAAATTGATTGTTATTAATTAAAAATACTTTTCCAAATTAGATTTTAAAAATCTAATCATATTTACCTAAAGTCTAAAATAAAAGTAAAATTAATAAATGTGTTTATATGGAAATAACTAAAAAGAAGCAATACTTATATATATTTTTATACTCAAATATATTTTTAAGCCAGAAAGCACTAATAGGAAGAAAAAGCATGATTGTACAATAAGATAAAGAAAATATTGATCAGGAAGGCAAAACAGTATGAAAAGTATGCAGATTTCTCAAAACCAAAAAAACATACCATCAAATAGATAAAACAGAATCTGGTCAAATTTGGTGATAATTTTATATATAATTGATAAATTTACTATGGGTGAGTTTCACATACCTCTATTGTAATTGACAACTATTGAATAAGTTTAATCTAATAAATATATAGGGAGAGCTCTTCATGAAACAGAGAAATAATAATGATTTTTAGCCACTTGGAAAATATGTAAAGATATAAAAGAAATCTCAGCATATACCAATGAATTGTTATCATCCATATTTTCTGACCACAATTGAATAAAATTAGATACCAATAGTTGCACGTAGAAGGCAAAAAAAAAAAAAAGAACTAAGAAAAACACACCAAACTAAAAAATACAGTTCTAAAAATTTTGTGAATCAAAAGAAGTCATTGTGAATATCACCAAGGACTTAGAACTTATAACAATGTCAGTATTGCTGAGAAGCATTCAGTTCCAAAAACCATAGAATTATATTAGTTATAAGTGTCTTATATTGTCCATTTCAAAAAGTTAACATAAGAAAAATGGAACAGAAACAGGGAGGAGGCAAGATGGCTGACTGGAGCCAGCTTTCCACAGAGGCTCCTGTCCAGAAGGAGAGTTAAAGGACAGAAGTTTATCTAGTAAGTTGATGGTTTGGAGCTGAGCCAAGAAAGAAGATTGAAAAGTGCATGTCACCCCTGCTGAGGTGAGCTGTGACCCCAAGGAAACAAACAATAGGTATAAAACCCTTTGCAAAGTGGACGGGAGTCCCCTCCCCCATGAGAACAGGTCACAGTGTCCTTTCTACAAACAAACTAGCAGAGTTTAGATCTCTTCTTTTTCTATTTAATGGGAGAGAGCCACTAAAAACCAATCTCCTTCCCCAGAGAGGACCCACTAGTGTGCCACGGCACTCTCCCACCAGGCATAAAAACTGAACATATATTCTACCCACAATTCTGAACTCCCAGCACTCCCCTCCATTCTCAGACATTCTCAGACATTCTCTTGGGCATTTTCTTGAGAGGAATGGGCAAGACATTGGCTGTTTTAAGTCTGTGCTGAATCAACAGCATGGGCATAAAGCGGGGACTATGGTGTGAGGGAGTCATGTGGGAGAGGGAGAAACAGTGCCCTGTGGCACAGGGTGGTGGCAGTGGCAACAATAGGGCTCACATCCCTGGTGATATTTTGGAGAAACACTTCCCATCTTTCTTAGCCAACAGAGGGAGCTGGGCCTCTACTCCAGTGGCAGCTATGGAAATGTAGGCCCCATGAGCAAAGGGTATGCCTGAGGTGGTACCTTCCAGGGCAGGTTGCGGTGGGGATGGAGACTAGAATAGGTGCATGCAGAGGTGGCATACTCCCAGGGTGGAGCTGAGTCAGAATTGCTGCTTTTGTGAGACTAAGATGCACTCGGCCCCCAATGGAGCATAGCTGGGACAAAAGCAGGCATGGCAGTGGCATCAGCTCAGGGAGGGGCAGGAACTGAGAGCCCTTTGAGCTCTAACCATGCTTGCCCCAACACAGAGTGCAGTGGAGACAGAGATGCCAGCTCTGTGAGAATTGGTACAATGGCAGCAGCACAGGGCGGGGCTCAGTCACAGTTTCTGTGGACTCAAACAGTGCCTGGCCTGCAGTGGAATACATCTGGGACAGAAATGCAAATTCCATGAGACTATAAGTGGCAGCAACATCAATCTGGAGTGGGGCTGGAACTGAGTGAAACTCTCCGGCTTCCATTAAGCACCAGAGGTAGTTAGGCTTTAGCTCCCGCTGCTGGCTGGTGGCAGAGTGTGGCAGCCTGGCCAAGGAGACATAGATCTTTATGTGACTCAGGCAGATGTAACCCCCTGGTGCATCTACCCATTGCAGGGAACTGGGCCACAGCCCTATGGGGTTACCAGTGACTGGATGTGACAGAGGTGCAAGGTAGGGAAGGAGGCATCAACTTCCCTGGACTAACTCATTTGCTGGGTGGGCCCTTATGACTCCGTGGAGTACTGGACTGAGCCACACTCAAGCTGCAAGCAGACGCCTGCTATCTAGTTGCTGGAGACCTTTTGAACTCTCCCACTTGAGACCTGGTGCTGACTGGGACAATTGATTTGGAATTCTTGACTTGGGCCAATCACCCAAGGAAGATCCAAGGTGGTACCCTGGTTGTGTTGTTGTGGAAAGGTTTGATTTTCCTTTTTTAGCTGTTGCCTGTGGGGAGTGGGGGGTGTATCTTAGTGGGTGGGAGGTGTATCTTAGTTGCTTGTATTTCTCCACAGCTGAGACTTCAACCTGGAGTTACTGATTCACTAGGCCTGGACAAAGACCAGTTGAGTACAAGACAGAGCCACCTAACCTTACCACACCAAGCAGGTCCCCAGTGTTTCAGACTAGTACTGTATGGGTCCTTTGCAAAGCTGTAGGGGAAAAGCTGCAATCACCAGTCCCAGCTCTTGGGAAAAGGGCTGGTTGATCACTACTCCAGGAGCCCCCAATCCAATTTCACCTTACCTACTCATCTAGTCAAATGGTGAAAAATAATCATGGGGCGGAATCAGCAAAAAAACTCTGGCAACATGAATAATCAGAGTAGATCAACTCCCCCAAGGAACAACAAGGCAGACAGACCAGAAGATCCCATTCACAGAGCAAATGACTGAGATGTCAGAAATTGAGTTTAGAATTTGGATGTCAAATAAGATTAACAGAATGGAAGTAAAGAAATTAGAAAATAAATTAGTAAAGGAATTAGAAATTCTAGGAATAATTCAAAAGTTGTCTTAAGAAGTCAATGAATTCAAAGACAAAATCACCAAAGATTTTGACACATTGAGAAAATAATTTGCAGCCCTCCAAGATATGATAAATATAGTAGAATCCCTCAGTAACAGAATGGAGCAGGCAGAAGAAAGGATTTCTGACTTTGAAGACAAAGCTTTTGAATGCTCTGAAATGCTCAAAGAGGAAGAGAAATAGCGAGCAAAAATGAATCATTCTCTCAGAGAGCTGTGGGATAATTCCAAAAAGCCTAATATTCATCGTATAGGAATTCCTGAAAATGACGAGGTTGCTTCAAAAGGTGCAGATGCTCTACTCCAAGAGATAATCGAAGAGAACTTCCCAAACATGGCATGAGATTCTGAAATTCAGATAGCAGACAGTTTCAGAACCCCAGAATGACTCAACCCAAACAAGACAAACCCCAGGCACATCATAATTAACTTCACCAAAGTTAATATGAAGGAGAAAATTCTGCAACCAACCAGACATATGAAAACCATAACCTACAAGGGGAAGAATATTAGAACAACTGCAGATCTCTCTCCAGAAACTTTTCAAGTTAAAAGTTCCTTTAACCTCCTAAAACAAAATAACTTTCAACCCAGGATCCTGTATCCAGCTAAACTGAGTTTCATTTATGATGGAGAAATTAAATAATTTAACGACATTCACATGTTGAAGAAATTTGCCAAAACCAAACCAGCTCTCCAGGATATTCTTAGACCCATCCTCCACAGTGACAAGCACAATGCTCTACAACCAAAGTAAACTCACTCAGAAACTTTTGATCAGATTCCAACTTCTGCAGTGGCAAAAGGATTAAAAATGTCTATTGGACTTTTGAAACCCATGATACCCAAAATACTACCAGGCTTATCAATACTCTTAATTAATGTGAATGGCTTAAATTGTCCTCTAAAGAGGACAGGTTGGCTGACTGGATACAAAAACTCAGGCCAGACATCTGGTGCATATAAGAATCTCATCTTACCTTAAAAGATAAATAAAGACTCAGGGTGAAGGGATGGTCATATATTTCATGCAAATGAAAAACAGAAAAAAGCAGGAGTTCCAATTTTATTTGCAGATACAATAGGTTTTAAACCAACAAAAGTAAGGAACAATAAGGTTGGTCACTTCATATTTTTTAAGGGTAACACTCAACATGATGAGATTTCAATTATTAACATTTATGTACCCAACCAGAATGCACCTCAATTTATAAGAGACACTCTAACAAACATGAGCAACTTGATTTCCTCCAGCATCATAATAGTTGGAGATTTTAACACTCCTTTGGCAGTGTTGGATAGATCCTCCAAAAAGAAGCTAAGCAAAGAAATTTTAGACTTAAACTTAACCATTCAACATTTGCATTTAACAGACCTTTACAGAACATTTCATCCTGACAAAACTGAATACACATTCTTCTCATCAGTCCATGGAACATCCTCCAAAATTGATCACATCTTAGGTCACAAGTCTAACCTCAGCAAATTTAAAAGAATAGAAATTATTTCTTGCATCTTCTCAAACCATCAAGAAATAAAAGTTGAACTCAGTAACAGCAGCAATCTGCATACTCTTACAAAAACGTGGAAACTAAATAACCCCATGCGGAATGATAGCCAGGTCACAGATGAGATTAAGAAGGAAATTATTAAGTTTTTGGAACAAAATAATAATGAAGACACGAATTACCAGAACCTCTGATACTGCAAAGGCAGTCCTAAGAGGGAAATTTATAGCACTGCAAGCCTTTCTCAAGAGAACAAAAGAGAGGAAGTTAACAACTTACTGGGACATCTCAAGCAACTGGAAAAGGAAGAACATTCCAATCCCAAACCCAGCAGAAGAAAAGGAATAAGCAAAATTAGAGCAGAATTAAATGAAATTGAAAACAAAAGGATTATACAACAGATCAATAAGTCAAAAAGTTGGTTTCTTGAAAAGGTTAAAAAAAGGATAAACCTTTAGCTACTTAACCAGGAATAAAAGAGTAAAATCTCTAATGTCATCTATCAGAAATGACAAAGATGAAATAGCAACAGACTCCTTAGAAATTAAAAAAAAAATCCTTAATGAATATTATAAGAAACTCTATTCTCAGAAATATGAAAATCTGAAGGAAACAGACCAATACTGGGAAGCACACCACCTTCCCAGACTTTGCCAGAATGAAGTGGAAATGTTGAACTGGCCTATATAAAGTTCTGAAATAGCATCAACTATACAAAATCTCCCCAAAAAGATAAGTCTGGGAGCAGATGGCTTCACATCTAACAAACCTTTAAAGATGAGCTAATACCTATATTACTTAACCTTTCCCAAAATATGGAAAAAGAATGAATATTACCCAACACATTCTATGAAGCAAACATCACCTTGATCCCTAAATCAGGAAAAGACCCAACAAGAAAAGAAAATTATAGACCAATATCTCTAATAAATATTGATGCCAAAATATTCAACAACATCCTAGCAAATAGAATCCAGCAACACATCAAACAAATTATACACCATGACCAAGTGGGTTTTATCCTAGAGTCTCAAGACTGGTTCAATATAAGTAAGTCTATAAATATAATTCATTACATAAACAAAATAAAAAACAAAGACCATCTTATTCTCTCAATTGATGCAGAAAAAGCTTTTGATAATATCCAGCATCCTTTCATTATCAGAACACTTAAGAAAATAGTTACAGAAGGGACTTTTCTTAAACTGATAGAGGTGATCTATAGTAAACCCACAGCCAATATCGTATTGAATGGAGTTAAATTGAAATCATTTCCACTCAGATCAGGAACCAGGCAAGGTTGCTCATTGTCTCCACTGCTTTTTAACATTATAATGGAAGCCTTAGCCATCACAATCAGGCAAGAAAAGGTTATCAAGGGTATCCATACAGGGTGAGAGGAGATCAAACTTTCACTCTTCGCAAATGATATGATTATATATCTGGAAAACCCCAGGGATTCGGCTACAAAACTCTTAGAAGTGATTAAGGAATACAGCAGTGTCTTGGGTTACAAAATCAATACTCACAAATCTGTAGCCTTTATATATACCAACAATAGTCAAGCTGAAAAAACAGTCAAGGACTCTATTCTGTTCACAGTAGTGCCAAAGAAGATGAAATATTTGGGAGTTTACCTAACAAAGCACGTGAAAGACCTCTGTAAGGAAAACTATAAATCTCTAAGAAAAGAAATAGCTGAAGATGTTAACAAATGGAAAAACATAACATGCTCATGGCTGGGAAGAATCAACATTGTTAAAATGTCCATACTACCCAAAGCAATATACAATTTTAATGCAATCCCTATTAAAGCTCCATTGCTATACTTTAAAGATCTCAAAAAAATAATACTTCGTTTTATATGGAATCATAAAAAACGTCGAATGGCCAAGACATTACTCAGAAATAAAAACAAAATTGGAGGAATCAAGCTACCAGACCTCAGACTATACTACAAATTGATAGTGATCAAAACAGCATGGTACTGGCACAAAAACAGAGAGGTAGATGTATGAAACAGAATAGAGAACCAAGAGATGAACCCAGTTACTTACCATCATTTAATCTTTGATAAGCCAATTAAAAACATTTAGTGGGGAAAGACTCCCTATTTAAAAAATAGTGCTGGGTAAACTGGCAGGCGACCTGTAGAAGACTGAAACTGGACCCACACCTTTCACCACTAACAAAGATAGACTCTCAATGGAGAAAAGATTTAAACTTAAGACATGAAATTATAAACATACTTGAAGAAAGGGCAGGGAAAACACTTGAAGAAATTTGCCTGGGAGAATATTTTATGAGGAGGACCCCTGGGCAATTGAAGTAACACAAAAAATTACTGATCAAACTAAAAAGCTTTTGCACAGCCAAGAACACAGTATGTAAAGCAAGCAGACAGCCCTCAGAATGGGAGAAAATATTTGCAGGTTATGTCTCTGACAAAGGTTTAGTCACCAGAATCCACAGAGAACTCAAATGTATTAGCAAGAAAAGAATAAGTGATCCCTTCTCAGTGTGGGCAGGGAACTTGAAGAGAAACTTCTCTGAAGAAGACAGGTGCACAGCGTATAGACACATGAAAAAAATGCTCATCATCCTCAATCATCAGAGAAATGCAAATCAAAACCACTTTGAGATATCATCTAACCCCAGTAAGATGGGGTTACATCACAAAATCCCCAAACCACAGATGTTGGTGTGGATGTGGAGAAAAGGGAACACTTTTGCACTGCTGGTGGGAATGCAAACTAATAGGTTCATTTGGGAAAGATGTTTGGAGATCACTTAGGGATCTAAAAGTAGACCTACCATTTGATCCTTTAATTCCTCTACTAGGTATATATCCAGAAGACCAAAAATCACTTTATAACAAAGATATTTGCCCCAGAATGTTTATTGCAGCCCAATCCATAATCGCTAAGTCATGGAAGAAGCCTAAGTGCCCATCAACCCACGAATGGATTAATACATTGGGTATATGTACACCATGGAATATTATGCAGCCTTAAAAAAGAGACTTTACCTCTTTTATGTTTACATGGATGGAGCTGGAACATATTCTTCTTAGCAAAGTATCTCAAGAATGGAAGAAAAAATATCCAACGTACTTAGCCCTAATATGAAACCAATTTATAAACACCCACACTTCCATATGAAAGCTATAACCCCAATACAGCCCAAGATGAAAGGGAAAGAGGAGGGGGCCAGGGGAGAGGATGGGTGGAGGCAGGGTAATTGGTGGGACCACACCTATGGTGAATTTTACAAGTGTACATGTTAAATCTACTAAGTGTAGAATAATGTCTTAACACGATAACAAAGAAAATGCAGTGAAGGCTATGTTAACCAGTTTCATGAAAGTATTTCAAATTGTATATAAAATCAGAACATTGTACCCGATAATTGCATTAATGTACATAGCTATGATTTAATAAAAAAAAAGAACCCACACACACAAAAAGAAAAGAAAAATGGAATAAACCCAAAGAAGGAAACAAATAATAAAAAGAAATTTAATGAGGTTTATGCACATACGCATACACACACATATGTACAGAGGTCACCAAAAAGTGTATACACATTTTAAAAAAGGAAAAAATTGTATTAAAATTGTAGCACTTAATATATACCAATAACAAAAGATGAATACAAGTCACGTTGAGTACCTCTTATAATTGCACAAGTCAAATATGATTTGAGTATTACAATTTTAATACAGGTTTCCTTTTCTTAAAATGTGTATATATATTTTTTGGCACTCTCTATATGTAT
The DNA here is from genome assembly GCA_963574655.1 of Perodicticus potto. Classification (NCBI taxonomy): domain Eukaryota; kingdom Metazoa; phylum Chordata; class Mammalia; order Primates; family Lorisidae; genus Perodicticus; species Perodicticus potto. Next base: position 9,286 of record CAUYRH010176296.1, on the reverse strand, counting down.
ATCATAAACATATATATAATGACCCAAGAATAGCTTTTGAAAAGACAGATTATAGACTAGCACATTCTACAAACAGATTGATTAAACAAGGAGAGAAAGCACAGATTACCAATCTTAGGAAGAATAGTAGGAAAGGGGATGTTGAGGTCAGAACAGCAACCAGGGAAGGTTAGATTTTGATTAACCTGTAAAATATCTCATGGAGTTAGGGCTTTGTTTTAGAGTGATGGGAAATCTTGAAAAGTTTTAAAGCAGATTATAAATATATGTGGATTGGCAGAGGGGACACTGGATTGGGGAGAGACCAGTTAGGGAGATGATTGCAGTTGTCCAAACAAAATGTGATGATGGCTTTTTATAAGGGAAAAAGCAAGAAAATGAAGAGCTTGGAGATTCAACAGAAACTTGGATGGTAGAGCAAATAAGATTTAGTGTTTGGTAGTGTATCAGTTAGGGTCTGATCAGGAGACAGAGGTCACATGGTGATTTGGACGGAGAAAGTTTAACATAAAGAATTCTTAATAACAACAGGGGAGTAACTACAAGGGATTAAAAATAACTTTAAAGACTATCCTGGGGATGAGGAAAAATACCCAGGGAAGGTGGAAACGTGGCTGGTGAGGGGAGGGCCCTTACTGAGGCTGGGATTTAGACTTTGCTGACAAGGGTATAGTCACTGCCCACTGCATGCAGAAGGTGGGTGGCTGGGCTGTGTGTGCACAAAAGGGTGGTGTGCCTGGATGTGTGGTCAGGCAAAGCGACACTGGGTGACCTCACCGCTACCTCGTGTGATGCGTCCCTGATGCTGTGCCCTTCATGGTACGAAGAATAAGCCAGCACCAGGGAGAGATCCCCTTCATCCTACAGTGTTCTCTGCTGGCGCAGTTTAACGTGGGGCCAGGTGCAGATGAGACACGCTTACAGCTCCTTTTTCTCCTGAGCAAGAAATAAAGGCTGGATTTGGAGCCAAGAGGCATTCAACTGATAACTGGTACAGAGGGGACCCAAGGAATCAGTTATAACACCCAGGAAACTGGCCGAGTCAGAGAGGAGAGTTGGTAGCGTTCACAGAGATAGGATCATTGACGGAAAGAAGTGCGGAGCAAAGCAGATGGATGACATTTTGAAAATGCTGAGTTTAATCACACTGGGAAATGCTCAGAGATGACAAATAGGCAGCTAGTTTCCTGGAGGGAGGGCTGGGTTGGAGGGAGAGAGGGGAAGGTCCTCAGCACATCGAGTGAAGGCAGCCAGCTGTGTGGCCGAGGGAGCCACAGGGAGAGTGTCGATGATGGATGGAGAACCCCATGTAACTTCAGGGTTCAGCAGAAGAAAAGGTCAAGCCAAAGCAGCCAACACCACCAGAGGAAAAGAAAGAGGAAAGTGTGGTGTCAGAGCTGGTGTCACATATGAGAAAGATTGCAAAGGGGCCCTTGGCCTTAGTGACCCAGAGGCCCTTAATGAGACCCTTGGCTTGTGGCCAAAGAAGGTTGGGTGGAGGTGGAGGTTAATGTGGGCTGAGGGATGAGTGGGAGGTGAGGAAGTGGCCGGTGACAATCTGTGGATGACTTTGCCTGTGGACACGAGGACAAAGGATGAGAATAGTGGGAGAGACACGTGAGATTGAGGCAGGCTTTATTTTTACTGGAAGGAGCATATTGATGGTGACAGCACTGCAAAGAGAGGCACGTGGAAGTCCCATGCTGTCACACGTGTGAGCAAAGTGCGGGAGGCTTTCCCCAGAGTGGGCAGTCCAGGGATGGCTTAGCATGCTTGCTTGCCAGCCGGGAGGGCTATAAATGTCCTCTAGATGCCTTCCAGGGATGAGCCAGGGACTCAGATGGATTTAGTGAAGGTGATAAAAGATAGTCCTGTTTTTAAGCAAGGTCTCATGGAAGTGTGCGGTGCGTGCACGTGTGTAATGGTTGCCAGAGCCAAGGTTCCCAACTGCAGTCACTTGTGAAAGGTGAGTGCAGATGTGGGGGTGCAATCAGAAAGTGAAAGGCTGAGCATTTAACGCGACCTTCAGTTCCAGCCTGTGAGCAATAAGAAGATACCATTAGCACTGTCTGGCTTTCTTTCTCCTTTTTTATTTCCATCTGTGGTGATTCTCAATGCAGCTGGCAAAAGGCCACAGTGAGTTTCAGCACTGGTCACCCGCCTCTATCCCATACATAAAACGCATAATCCCCACTCTCAGCTCTCCAGAATGCCACACATCTGGAAGAGCTTCCTGATCCTCCCAGTTCCCTTTCCTTTTTTATTCAGTTTATTTGGTTTGCATTTATAGTTTTGCCAATTTTTGTTGTTGGGTTGTCTCACCTTTCACTTTATCGGGATGCTGAGGGTTTCCTCCCCCACCTTGTTCTCAGGAGGGACGCACCTACCTTTCTGCCAGGAGGGACGTGTTTGCTCATGGCGGCTGCCAGGACTGTAGGAAGATTGTGCTGCCTTCCTTCACGCTGGCCGCAGACCCCCTCCTGCAGGGTGGGGTGGCAGACAGTGGCTCCCCTCCCTCCAGGAAGAACTTGTGAAGACACTGTGCTTACAAAGTGCTCTGCACCCCTCAGGCTGAAGATGCTGCATAGGAGGAAAGCGGCTGATGGCTCAGAAGTAATTAACAAGACACTGGGGACTCCATGCAGCTGGTGTTTTGTATTGCAGTGAACAAAAATCGCTGTCAGGACCGACTTGGGGCTTGTCTAAACACATTTCTTTTGTGCAAACGTGTGTGAGTGCCAGTGGATCCGGCTGCTGAGGTCCTGCCTTTCTGAGTAACCCTGTGGGGGAAAATTGCACCACTGGGCTCCCATGGGTCTGGGCAAGGTTGCTCTGCAATTGGTCAGTCTGCTCTGCCATTTCAAACATTTCCTAGTGTTTGGTTTCCGGAGGAGACCAAAAGTGGATTGACCCTAGGAGCTGACAGCCTGCCCTGTTGGCTTTAGGACACAGGTCTTTCCCTTGCTGCCCTTCCTTGTCAACTTGCTCAATGATACTGGAATCACTGGGTCTTGAGCATCCAGTCAGACCCTCCATGCTTGTGTTCCTCTGGTAACATTTGGGGAATCTGGCAACAATCATTGGAGCACACACTCCATTCAATTCATGGAACCCTGGAAGGTGCCAGGGACTTTCCTAGGAGTCAGGGTGCAAAGATGGAGCAGATGTGGCTCCTGTCCTTGAATGGCTCACAGTTCAGGGGGCAGGAGAAGCTGACAAGGTCTTGCAAGAAGTGACCTCAAAGAGGCAGCTCACCACACCATGGAGACATAGTCAAGTCTGGAATGATGAGATAGAACAAAGGAATGAGACAGGAGCCAGGGAAGGCAGTCTGGAAGGATAATTAGAAGTTCCTCAAGTGGAAAAACAAAAGGAAAGGGCATTCTAGGCAATGGGAAAAAACATGGGCAAAGATGAGGAGGTCGGGCTCTGCACCAAGCGTGCAGAGGACAGGTGGTCTTTAGGAGACAGGGTGAATGCGGGAGGGAGTGAGCAAGACCGGTGGGAAGCAACACCAGAGGGCGTGTTTGGTGCCCAGTTTATAGAGAACCTCCGCAGCTGAGCTCATACTTTGTCAGTGGGAGCCGGAGAAGAATTCTGAGGAGGGACTTGTCAGATGGAAGCTGTGGATACCAGCAGACTGGGGAAGGTAAAACTGCAAGGGCTGGACAATAGCCGCAGGGCTCCAGCTCACCTGTTGGGGGTGGGCCAGGGGGTCTGCAGGCACGGTGGCATCCTTACCACTTTCCACGAGGCCTGGTGTTTCTGAAAGCTGCTCCATTCTGGATGTCTCAGGGAGAGCTTGGAGTGGTCAGGAGAGGCCAGATGAACTGAGTGGCTTTGCTGAGATGCCAATGGGACTTGCCCAGAGCAGTGCTTTTTAGCAGAGTTGCCTGGACTAGACACAGGGCTAGTGGGGACCCTGAATGGGTGGGGGTCTGGCCATGCCCTTTTTAGCACCTCCAGTTGATTTAAGGAGAAACATCTTCAGCCTCATGGAAAGAAATAACGGTGTCGCTTACAAGACACGAGCTGAGTTCAAAGCTGATTTCCAATGCTGATTTCATCAGCTTTTCTTGTCCTATTTGCTTTAGAATCTTACAACCAACTGAGGTCAGTAGTGGCAGAGCACTCTCTTTTGCTTCTGTGCCCTAGAGTGTGTGGGGACATGACCCTTTCCTGCTAAGTAGCGAGTGTTTCTTTCCAGAATCCCTCAGGTGCCCACTGTCCTCCATCTGTTGAGCAAACTCAGAATGACACTTGAAAACTAGTGGACCTGGTCCTAAAGTGGACCCTGACACCAGATCCCACGACATTGATAGTGTGCTCTGTTTCACACAGTTTAGTGGCACTCATGTTGACGCTTCTATGTTTTTGAAAATCAGGTTCTGTGGAAAGGCTCTGTGACGACCACACAGATGTTGACAAGCCCAAGTGCCACCCAGTGGACCAGTGGGGTGAGCTGTGGGAGGGTGGCATTGCTGAGTTCCCCTACTACATCTCAGCGCCTCTGTAGGTGGAGAGCGGGGACAAGCACCTGTTCTGCCAGCACAAGGAGAGAACATGACCCGAGCTCCACTCTCAGTAAAGTCACCTTCCTCTTCTCCCTGCCAGTATATGCCACCGCAAATACAAGACATGGAATTAAAAGAATGGTAAACACGAGTGTCAGGTGCTGTTACGGCCTCACCAACCCAGTGCCCCCCAGTGCCCCCCAGGCCCAGTGCCCTGCTGAGTTGTGGGGGACACTGGCAGGACCTGGGGGCTCTGCTTCCCTGGAGCTCCCCTGCCACTTACTCCCAGCTCTGTGGAAAATCCCAAGTTCTCTTTGTCAAAAGTGAATTGGAATAAATTGTGTCAGGAAGGCTCTGGTAGAACTGTGGTAAATTCAAAGTGCCTTTGCAGGCCCTTTCTTTAGAGGATGAACTTTCTTCTCCTTTTTCATAAGTCATCATGGTTTTGGTCTCGAGGTGCCCGACAGGGGCTAACAGTATGTCCCCACTGCGGTCCGTCTGGGACTGTCCTGAGCCTGGCACTTATCTGTCTCCCTCTCAGTCATGAAAAGCTGGGGGGTTCTGACCCTGAGAGGAGTTCATGGTCTGGGAGATGCCTGTGGGTAGCCCAGAGTGAGGCCCAGCCTCTGTCAGTGGTCCTGGCTTGCCGGGCAGTGGTGGGACTGATGCAGGTGGGGCTGGACACTGCCTTTGTGCTCCTCAAATCTCCTCATATGGATGCAGTGCCAGCCGGGCATCTGGTGTGGGGGGTAGGGGTGGCCTCATCTGCCGCAGCCAATGCGCCATGCACCCAGGCCACCTGCACGCCCTGCCTTCCGAGCTGCAAGGATTCCTGAGCACCCACAAAGCTGAGAGGGGACCACGGGACTCTCCATCCACACTAAAATGCCGTGGACCCCATGCCCCTTACAGTTATGATCCTAACGCATTTGGAAGTGAACGTGATTTCTGTTGAGGTTTATTCCCATCTCCTTGTCCTCAGTGAGGACGGAGAATGGCTTTCCCCTTCCCAGAGAGGCCGTGTTCACCATTAGCAATGTCAAGCTTTAATCTTCAAAGCGCCTTTGCAAGAAAGGTACGGGACAAATTGCACACAGTATTCCCAGCCACACACATTCATTTCTCGATTTGTCTCAACATCTTGGCTCCTTTTGCTTAAGATAAGCATAAGGAACCCAGAGAGACACATAAATTATCTTGTTCTTTTATGACTCTGGTTCTCATAATAGGCTACGTTGTGTGACCCGACCATATCTTTTCTAGGAGATTTATGTTGTGGCAATAATAACTCCTCCTAACAGAAATAGCCCATAACAGGCTTGGTTTATTAAGAGTATTTATGGCTAATGAAGCTGCCACAGACACTCCTGGGATGCAAGGGAGCAGAAGTGCATGGTGGACGGTGGGCGCAGGGGGAGGCAGGTGGGTCTGGAGGCAGGAGACCCACCAGCCCTGTCGGAGCCTCATCACCAGCTGTATCCTAATGACAGGAGAGAGATACTTGCCTTCTCTTGACTGAATTGTGTCACTAGAAGACGGACGGGTTGAATTAGGTGACCTTCATGCTCTGTGATTTGTGACTCTGAGGGTGGAGGAGAGGCTGTTTGTACAGGGGCGTGATATGGGTAAGAGAGCCCAGCATGCTGAGACTGCAGCCCCCACTCACCAGTCGTAAAGGTGACAGATGGTTTAACCTAGTCCAGCAGCCAAATCAGGATGTAAAAAAGAAATTAGACAGCCCAAAGAGTCACGTCCAGTGTGTGCATCTGGGTGTGTGTTGGAGGGCTCCCAGCATCCGTCCCTGACCCACACAGAGAATCCTGAGAGGCAAAAACACTAAGTGACCTAACGGGAGGCTATCTGTTAGCCAGAAAGTGCCCATCATTCATCACCTCCCTTAAGAGTGTTTGCTTCCACACTGGGAGACTAACAGCAGTCTTCCTGCTCAGAGAGCCGCTCGGGCTCCCAGTCTCCACTCCCCAGACAGAGGCAGTTGGGGAGAAACTGTTCTCACAGTCGGGAATGATCATTTCTGAGAAATGCGATAGAAGCGCTCCTCGCTGAGGCGCTGGGTCAGTCTGGATCCCAGGAAACCGACGCCAACCCATCTAACCCTCCCCAGCCCGTGCATTTACCTGGAGAGGAGCTGCAGCCCTTGCTTTCTCAGTAAGTCTCCGAGGGGCCTGAGGGCTCCCTCTATCCCAGTGGTTCTCAAGCTTCCTAACACCGCAGTGTATTTTCATTGTTAAAAAGAGGTCACGTCCCACAGGTTGAGAACTGCTGCTCTATCCCATCAGTTATGAGCCGAAGGGATCACACGTAGGACTGTTTTAAGCAAATATACAAACAGGGGCCAATGGTGGCTACATCACCATCACCTCAAAGCTTCAGCCTACCTGCCACCTGTGAAATTAGGGAATTATTTAAGAGACAATTCCAGCCCTGTGGGGGTTTACGGCTTGAGAAACTTCCTTTTTGAGGGAAACATATTAATAGAATTATTCATAGCTGTCAGTTCTAGGAGGTGTTTCTTGATCGTGACCAAAATAAGGATGAGGGCGTCTGCACTGTAAGTTCTGCTGGGACTTGGGGGTTTGACACTGACTCCCACTGTGTGGTCTTGCTTGAATTCCTGAGCTGCTCTGTTCTTACATTCCCAGAGGAAATCCCTAAAATTCAAGGATCAGAGAACCACTTGCAAAATTTGCCCTTAACTCTGACAGCTACCAGATATCCAGTCGTTAATTTCAACTGGATTCAGCCTTATCTACCACGATCCTCTGTTGATAAAAACAGAAGTAAATCCCAATGTGTTTTTATATAATTTTCTAGAAACACTTTGAGGAGTAGAGTTAGAGGTCCTTTAAAAAAAGTTTGTTAGGGGCAGCGCCTGTGGCTCAAAGGAGTAGGGCGCTGGTCCCATATGCCGGAGGTGGTGGGTTCAAACCCAGCCCTGGCGAGAAACTCCTAAATAAATAAATAAAATAAAAAAAGTTTGTTAGCTGGGTGCAGTGGCTTATGCCTGTAATCCTAGCACTCTGGGAGGCTGATGCAGATGGATTGCCTGAGCTCACAGGTTCAAGATCAGCCTGAGCAAGAGCAAGACCCCATCTCTAAAAATATCTGGGCTTTGTGGTGGGTGCCTGTAGTCCCAGCTACTCAGGAGGCCAAGGCAAGAGAATTGCTTGAGCCCAAGAGTTTGAGGTTGTTGTGAGCTATGATACCACAGCCACTCTACTGAGGGCGACAAGGTGAGACCTCTTCTAAAAAAAAAAGCATTTGTAAAAGAAAATAAAAGAAATAACAAGAGAGCTTGTAGATACTTAAGAGATTTATAAATGATGTCCCGCTCTGCCCGGTAAATCTAAGGCAGAATCTGTCAATATAGAATAAAAATATGTGTGATCATGTGCTAAGTGACTGGGCGACTGGAGCCCGTGTGCTGCCACTGGGTGCTAAAAGTTTTTATATATTCCAGTCTCGTTGCCGTAATTATGATGATAATAACAATGTTAAATACTGTTAAATAGTTATAAGTGATCCAATTCTAAAATTTATCAGGTATTGTGCTAACCACTTCAAACATGGGAACTACTTGAATTCTTTCTTTCAATACCTCTATGAAATAGCTAATATTTTCTCTCAAGAGGTTGAGAGAAGTTAAGCCACTTACTTATGATCAAACATCTACACATGTGAGAACCGAGATCTACTGAGCTCCGTGCTGCTTTGCGCACTACTTCTACCAATGCAATCCTGCTGCCCTTGGGTAATGATGCTCTATAACTCCAGGTTTCTAAAATGCTAGAGGTTGACCTCTTCTTTATTCTTTCAGATAAAAATCTCTTTGAAAGCTGCTACACATTTTATCTCTTTATTTTTAACAGATTGTTGATATATAAATCACAAGCCATATAATTTATTTAGACTCTGTCTCACTCTGTTGCCTTGGGTAGACTATCATGGCATCATAGCTCGCAGCAACCTCAAACTCTGGGCTCAAGCCATCCTCCTGCCTCAGCCTCCCAAGTAGCTAGGGCTAACCACATCTGCCCCAATATCCCACTAGTTTTTCTATTTTTCATAGACATGAGGTCTCGCTCTTCCTCAGGCTGGTCTCCAACTCCTGAGCTTAAGCAATCCACTTGCCTCAGCCTCCTAGACTGCTGGGATTACAGGCATGAGCCACTGCATGCAGCCATTATTTCATCCATTTAATGTATATATTCAATGATACGGTATATTCACAGAGTTCTGCAATCATCATCACAATCTAATTTTAGAACATTTTTCCTACTCCTCACCCCAAACCCTGTATTTGTTATCCATCATTCTTAATCTTTCCTAACTTCCAAGTGTTGAACATTATTAGACTACTTTCTGTCTCCATTGATTTGCCTCTTCTGGGCAATTTGCATAAATGAATCATAGACCATGTGGTCTTTTGTGACTGGCTTCTTTCACCTGGCATTATGTTTTCAAGGTTCTTTTATTTTGTAGCACGCATTATTCTTTTTTTTGGGTGGGTCAATAGAGGGAGGATCAGTAGGGGGACCACACCTATGGAGCATATTGCAAGTACAAGTTGGATCTATCAGGTGTAGGTTAACACAAATGTCTTAACGCTGTAATTGGGTAAATGAGGTGAAGGCTGTGTTGATTAGTAGGATGTAAGCACTCCAATTTGTACAAATAATCAACACATTGAATCCCATAATGGCATAAATATATTTATGATCTATGTATAAACGACTTAATAAAAATACTTTATT
>CAUYRH010176293.1:0-75161 GCA_963574655.1 Perodicticus potto | reverse complement strand
GTTGGCCACAGCTAGCCTCATTTCTTTATCTAAATTTGCTAATTTATTGATGATTATCCTTGGTTCACAGGGTTGATAACAATTTCTATTATTTTTCTTTTTTCTTTTTTTCTTTCTTTCTTTTTCTGGCCTTTTTTTTTTTTTTTTTTTTTTTTTGGCCAGGGCTGGGATTGAACCCTCCACCTCCAGCAGATGGGGCCGGGGCCCTACTCCTTTGAACCACAGGCGCAGCCCTCAGATAAGCAATTCTTTAAAATCAGCATATCAACCTGCAAATATTTGCTTAATATCTGCTGACCTTCAGCACACTTTTGGTGTGAGAGTTCAACGCTGAGGCAGACACTTTATCCTGGGAGCAAGAAAAATCAATGGAGCAACCGGCTTCTCATTTAGCTTTCATCTTCTGTTCCTAAATCCTCCCCAGGAATTGCAGATATGGTGGGACAGCATGGCATATGGCTCCTCGGAAAGAGCTGCTATATAAGAGTCCTCGAACAGAAAACGTTTTTCCCCCTGAAAGTGGGAATTTTAAATCAGGACTCTCTCTGCTTAAACCACAGATACATTTCAAACTGCCAGCACAGAAGAGTCCTACACACCATCGTCTGGCATCAGAGCCCCTTTAAATAAGAGAATCTGAATAGCTCCTGCAGCTTTGGAAATGCCCTCTGATCTCCGCGTCTCTAATGCCTGCTTTCACGTGTACTTCGCTGGGTTCCTGCGGTAACTGACGTCGCGGCTCCCTGGGACTTCAAAGCCAAACTTTTCGCTTTGTCTGGGGAAGCAGAATTTAAAGAACGACGGTGGAGGAGGCATTATACTGGAAACTAGATACAATCCAGGTAAACAAATCTGAAAGACTTTACCCAGAAATAGAAAGTGGCATCAGCGCGAGAAAAAGCCTCTGCAGACGCTCAAGCTGCGCGGCTCCTCCCACAGCCGGGCTGCAAGTTTCACAGGCCTGTCAATCACCCGCAGACCGCGCTGACCTTGTTAGAGATACTTTGATCGAATATTTTCTCCCCCAAAGCTGCAAAGCAAGAATGGGTGATTCCACTCTTCCCAGTTAACGATTAGTAAGTTGTTTTCTTACAAGTGTCGTCCATTTATTCTTTTCTTGGTTCATTCCTTCACTTACTCAGTAAATGTTTGCCCGAGACCTTATCTGTGCCATGTCCGATATAAAGACTTTCATACGCTTTATCTCATTTAAAAGACTTTCATACGCTTATTCCCATTTACAGGTCAAGGAAATTGGGGCCCAATGTTAATTTATTTGTTCCAAGCTATAAGTAACAGTTGAGGGCTAGTTGTGAACTGAGGGCTCTGAACCCCAAGTCTATTGTGAGTGCCGTAAGTGAAGGTAGATATAGCGACGGGCTGATACAGCAGAGAAGGGGATAGGCCTGGGGGAGGAGAGAACGTGTCTGACAGGAATTTTTAGAGAAAAAGTCACCTGCAAGATGATGTGCAGGATGGATAGAGTCGTCATTGACCCCATACCCATCCAAAATGGGAAGGGAATTTATACTGGTGAGTGGGAGGCATAGAAATGGGCGAATGAGGATTGTGTTCTGAAGAAAATGACAAATATGACCTGTCCCCTCAGAATCAGGATGCACTGTGTGAGACTGGACGTGTAAGCTGGGGTCAGACAATGAAAAACCCTGGAAAAGACCCTAGAAAAGAGGTGGGCTTGTGGGCATCAGTACAGGGCCCCGGGGAATGTTTCCCAGGACAGGGAGCGAGGCGAGACGTGCTTCAGGACGACGCTGGAGGAACGGAGACCTTGAAGGAGGAGGTTATAGAGCTTAGAATGCTGTTGAAGTCTATCGGGCTGGAGGTAAAGAAATCCTGACTTCCAGGGAGGAACTGAAAGAAAAGGAGGTGTGCACCCAGGATTTGCCCTGGGAATGCCGTCCTCCTCGTCCGGAAATAATGTTGGCTGTGCGTGATTTCAAGGTCAGTCCAGTAAGATCGTGTAAGCACAGGATACAGCAACTGGGTTAAGCAGCTTTGGACAGTCTCAGCATCTCTAAAACGGGCCAGAGGATGTCTTTCTCCCCACACAGCACACAAGGAGCACCTGGGGGGTTCTGTGCAGAGCCCAGTTTGGGTCTTGTAGTCAGCTCCCACTTGGCTTCACACACCCACACCAGTGACTTGTTTCCCAGCAGTGCTCTGAGAACTTCTCCAGTGTTTCTGCCTCCTGCCTCCCCACTTCGCTTGCCCCTCCTCTTGTCTCCGATGGCTGGACGTCCCTGCGGACTTCATTCCTCTCTGCGCGGCTTCCTGCAGCCCATCCGTGGCTGGAACTCAGCCCTGTGTATCCCGGGTTGGCTTTAATAGCACCAGCTCCGTCCAAGCGAAGAAGTAAATTAGAGCTGACACCATCCACTCAGAGTTGTAGGTATTTGTTTCTGGACTCTTTCAGAGCATTTACTGCTTGGGATCAAATAAAATATATTCTTTTTTGTCTTATCTACAGACTTTCTTCAGAAGGTCTTTTAGAGCCTTGGCAACAGCCAATCATTAATCTTCCCAGCATCTGGCGGGGAAGGAGGGAGCAGCAACTATTAACAGCCCACTTCACAGAGAAGGACCCTGGAGCAGGGAGAGGTTTGGTGACAGCTCAGAGTCACACTGTGAATCCAGCCTTGGGGACGGTCACTATGAGCCCTTCTGTGGACCCGACACTGCTTTGCTTTTTATGAGACCTACGGGAAAATTTAATTTAAAACTCAGACTTGAACCCTGGTGTCCTGTCACTTCTGATGATTCCGTCTTCTTGAGGTCAGTGATTGACGAATTTTTCCCCAACGAAATGCAGGTGTCCACAGAAATGCTTCGGGACTTGAGGCAAGAAACAGAATCTTTTCTGCTGAACGATGAATGTTTAAACTGCCAAGGAACCCATTCTTCACCTGTGCTTCTTGTCTATACTGAAGTTCTGTGTAAAATCTCATTTCTTAAAAGTTTGAAAACCCTACTGTACCAGGTCATGTGTTGTCCAAAGTAGGCTAAGACATGATACTTGTAAATCAGCTTTTTCAGTAATGTCACATACATAAGAACCAAAAGAAATAAAAGGTCTGAGGCTAATTGCATAACAAAGAATAATTTCTCATCAAGAGAAGTGGCGCCCATTATACACTTGAAATAATTTGAGATTGAAGGCTCTTTTTAACCACCTGCCCTCAACTTACATTGACTGAAGAAGGAGGTTCATTGCACAGCATGTATTAATATTTTTGTTATTGTGATTTTATGTGATAGCACAAAAACAACACAATATCCAACAAACGTTCTCACCTTGGATTAGACTGAAGGCCTTCAGTGGTCTCCTAAAAATTGGAAGATTGCAGGAGTGTTTCTGCTGGTATTTACAAGAGGTTTCAGTTAGTGCTCAGATTCCAAGATCCCCTTTTACTACGTTATTTTCCTATCAGCTGATGGCAGAAAAGAGCATGCTTTGGCAGTGTCCTAGACATACAGGCAGAGCTACATTTTCTATTTTGTATAGGAACTACCCCCATCAGGCTTTCTTCAAAATGCCATTTCTTTTTTCTCTAACTCAGTGATGGCATACCTACATAGCCATCAAGGCCCCGCTCAAACGTCTCCGGCCACCAAAGCCTTCTGCGCTGGCCATCTTTTATTTGCCCCACCCTGTTGACTCTTGGGTCTTCCCTGTGGTCCAGGAGGCTGATGTGTGTTGAGTTCATCGGTGGCCTCCCCTGGCATTGGCCTTCTGCCTGGTTTTGGCCACTAGCAGCACTGGCAGAAGATCAGGAGAAGAGGGAAGAGTGGCATTAAGATTTTAATCTCCCCAGCCGCCTCCACCCCACCCCCCACCCCGGGCTTGCTCTGGCCCAGCTGCACCTGTGAACTGAAGACCGTGGCTCCTGTTGAACAGTTTTCTCTAGACAGCCCTTTCTGTTCCAGAATTCAGGAATTTCTACCCCCCATGCTCCCTGAAGCTTGGGCATTACGACGACTTCCACATACTACTATATCTTGTTTCCCCAGCCTGGTAAATGGTCACTTTAAAAGGCTTTTCTCTAATTACTCAATTTGCGTGCACCATGTACTTCTTGTCAGGACTCTAATGAGTACACTTTCCTGATGGCCAGATCTGAGTCAAAGTCAGCGGTTCTCAACCTGTGCATTGCGACCCCTTCGTAACAATGAAAATACATCCTGCATATCAGATTTTACATTACCATTCATAACAGTAGCAAAATCACAGTTACAAAGCAAATGATTTTATGGTTGGGGGTCACCACAGCATGAGGAACTGTATTAAAGTGTTGCGGCATTAGGAGGCCTTAGGATGTTTGAGAACCACTGGTCAAAGTGGATGTCTGGTTCAATTGCATTTCTACAACTTGTGGACAGATGCCACTCACAGCATGTTACAATTATCTTTTTATAAGTCTATTTCCCATCCCAGAGTTTGGAGATACTCTTGAATCCATGCAATGTTTGGCATACCATAGGCAGTTAAAATCTGTGTAGAAATTTTCAGCCACTATTGCCTTATCAGTAACCGATTAGCAAGGATTTGAAGGAGCAGAACTTCCTAACACAACCCCATCTATAGACACGTGCCATTTCCATTCTGAGGCTCGGAGAAAGAACTTAAGCAGGTTTAGAGTCTGTATTCCCCATTCTCGACTCTCCTTATTTTCTTTTTATGTGAAACCCACAGTCAGGAAATAAACAAAATAAATATGGTATGCTCTTTGTTTTCTTATTTTTAGCAATTGTATTTTTCCTTACACCTTAACTCTGGGAATGAGAGCACTTGGGCACTATTTATTCCCAGAGGCTCAAAAGGGTAGAAGCAATCCAGCTAAGATCGTCAAAATAGAGAGCAATTTTTTTATGTAAGATTTAAATATTTTTATGAAGTCAGTAACCGTTTTATAACTATCTAAGGCTCCCTTATTTTTTTCATTGTTTCTTAGAAGTTTGAAGGAACCTTAGAAAGCATCTTATCTAGTTCTTCATATGCTAAAAAATATTTATGGTGTATCTACTACTTACCAGACACATTGTTAAATATGGGTAATTTGCCAATGAGCAACATAATCTTAATGGGGGGGCAGACAGATAGGCACACAATATACAAGATACATCAGTAAGCTGTACCGTGGGTTAGCTGGAGACAGGTATTAAGGGAGAGAATAGGTAATGGCAGACGTTGCTTCCCATGAATGAGTTCCCCTACCAGGCCTATAATAGAATAACACTTGGCACTAACACCCCAGGGATGATGTTAGTACGGATCCAGTGATGGGAACACTACCTCAGGAGGTAGTTACTTGCTTGGATAAATCGTGCTCGTTGCTAGAAGAATTTTTCTTACATAGAAACCAAATTTTCATTGTCCATGCCCAAATAAGAAAGTGTCAACTTAAAGGCAACCCTTTGAGCTGGAAAATGAACAACATGATAGCTTCACTATTCATGATTTTAATGGTATCTCAAAAATTCATTTCTGCATTTGTTTTTTAAATATGGTTCCATTCTGAATACCCGCAATGCTATGAAAATGACAATAATACCCTACATTTGTGGCTGCTTCCTCCTTTAAAAAACATGTTCAGGCTAGGTACTGTGGCTCACATTTATAGTCCCAACACTTTGAAAATAATAGTCTCTTCACTCTCCAAATGAAGTGACCAAATCGTATGTTAACTGAGGGTTTTGGTGGATGTCTGGATTATATACTGAGAAAATGTGAAAAAATGGAATACATACAACAATTTGCTCTGAAACATCAGCCTCTTCCAGGCCTAGTAAGGAAAAGATAGCTGTATTTATTTTTCTGGTGATTTGACCCTTATAATAAATATTTGAACTTGCTCTCCACAATGCAAGTTTAATAAAAGCAATTTATAGTCCTTTATATCTTTTGCTGATCATTGAAAGTAAGCCTCCTAACCATTTTCTTCTTGTTCAAGTTAAACATCCCTATTACCAAGCAATTAGCAATTTGTGTAGAAAACAGAAGAAAATAGCTTTATATTCTCTACTGTTTTATTTTTTTTTAAAGCATATCACCCATGTGTTTTGGTGACATAGAAATCTCACGATGCTCATCTCCTGGTACCTAATAGGGTTGCTTACTAATTGTACAATTTGGCTTCAGTATCTTCAGTATAAAACATTTCTCCTTCATGGAAAATCTGATTTCTCTAACTGCAAAGGTCATGAAATAATGTCCATTTGAAAAAAGAAAAAGGAGACCCCATTTAATGTTCCTAAGGTATAATTAAGCCCTAGAAAAGTCAGTCTCTAATCAGAACATTTTCCCCTCACCAAAGGCAAACGCATGGCATCAAGTCATATGAATTCACTTGTTTAAAAGAAAATGTACCTAAAAGCAAGAATTTATAATGCAGCCAGCAACTCTGCCTAAACCCCTCCTCTGTCCTGCAGAGCTGACCCCTTGGTTCAGTAGCCAAGACATTCTCTTGTCTTTACTAAACTATATATATTTTTTAATGTCTTAAGGGAACCTAAGGAGAAAATCATAGGCACCTGGGAAGAGATTCACATCTTCTAGGATTTTCTAACTCTTACAATTTTAACCACATTTGCCCTATCATTTGGCCTTCTAGCGAGGGAGATAAGAGTAATTTATAATCAGTAAAATAAATAACCATTGATTGTAAGCAGTGTCATAAGGAAAAATTGTTGAAGGATGGATGGAAAAATGTTTGTGGAGGGTGGAGGCTGCAGGCAGGGAGATGGATTGCTGGAAATAGGAAAAAAATAAAAAGTCAGCAAATAACAATTAGTTTTTCTTCCTGATGCGAGGTTAGTCAGCAATAGTGAATTGAGCCATGGGTGCACTTGTCACCTCGTGGTGCTCATACAGTTTCCTCGTAGGAGGATGAACAGTTCAGGCATCACCGTGCCCATCACATGTAATCACCCAAATTACAAATAGCTTACAGGTAGCAGTGCATAGTAATGGCAGCTATAACATTCCCTACGTATTCTGAGGAACCCAGTCTTCATCTCCATCTTCTCGTCTATTAAATCTGCTCATGGGATGAGAATAGAGAAGCAGCTCCTTGATGTGTGGTAAGAATCATGCCACTAGCTTTCTGATTTTGAATTAAGGTGTTTCTTTTTGTAGACTGTCCTTAGGACAATAGAATACAGTTTCTGTAATCTACACATTAGCTACCTTTTGATCTGTATAAACTTTGACAGTTAGGTTAAAACACTAGCCAACATTAAATATTTTATTCCCAGAGGAAAATTTATTCTGAGTGTTCAAATATATTTTCCAAATACGATGTTTCTTAGCCTTTGCAGGGATATAGAAATTAGAGACCTATTTGCTCTGTCTGTAAAGTGGTGGACGGGGGTGATCTAATGGCATGGAGAAGTGTTTGGAATTTAAACAGGTTTTACCACTCAGGTACCAGGAGTAGCTTGGACCTGATGCCTGAACCCTATGAGTCTGTTTCCTCCACGAGAAAAAAAGATACTCATAAAACTACTTCACAGGGGTTTTGTGGGAATTAAATGAGAGAGTGTAAAAAGTGGCTAGTACCTAGTATTGGCTCAAGAAATGACTATTCTTTTACCAATGTCATTTCTTTCATTCAAGAAAGTATTATTTCTGTTTTAACCTCAATTTTTTCCTGTAACACTATTTCTAGATTCCCTTCTCTCCATCTTGATGGAATTTTTCATTTTCTTCTACTTCTATCTTCACATTTCTGCTTTATATCTAGAGGTGAAGCAACGTCGCCATGGGCAGCCTTGAACTTGATTGGGTTCTTTCCTAACACTCATCATCTCCACGTGTGTGTACAGAGTCTCCTTCCTTCCCCTGTATCTCTCTCTTTAAGGAAACTTTCTATAGGTGATATTTCTTGTACATCTCCTGTAAGTCAAAAAAACCTTCCATGAACTTCTCAAATACAATTTCATTTAATCTTCATAAAAACGTATACGAAATTATGTATTGAGAATCTAAGATTCAATGAGATTATATAGCATGTCAGGAAGGGAAGAACCGACATACAAAATTTCCCACATTTACAACATCATGAATTTTATTTAAGGTAAAATAATTTTTTAGACAAAATAGTTGTTTTCCTTCTTTTGGAGTATACAGATATTTTTTAAAAAGAGCAGAGACTCTTAGAAGTGAAAAAGAGAAAGAGAAATTAATTGTGTACAAAGTTCCTCTGATCTGAATTCCTACCATCTATCTATTAAGAGTATGTTTAGGTATATAAGCCTGTCCGTGTTTTGGAAAACAAATTCTAGTGTGTGAGTCCCTTTTATGCTCTTTTCTGTACCTTGTGATGGGTGTAATGGCGTAATCAAGGACTGTTTGCATGTTCTATTGACAAAACATTGTCTAGTGAAAACTCAGCAATGGAGCTGTACAGCACATCTTGCTGGGGGGCAGATATCACAGGGTGCAGCCGGCTTCTCCCCGAAGTGTAAGGATCGCACATCCCACTTCTCTGGCTTCAGCATGCCTGGCTTAAAAAATAAAAAACAAGGTGACATGTCTGTCACTTCCCTTTGAGACACATGCCATAAAACACTTCAATCGCCACTCTGCACTTCGAGTAATTTTCTTCTAGGCTGGACTCCTCCTTCAAGAATTTTCAGGTAAACAGCATGCGATGAGTGTATGTAATATCTAGAAAGGCGCATAGATGCTTTAACTTCTCTGTTCTTATTAAATGGAAACCACAGCAAACAAGCGTCATTTAACTGTCACTTCTGAGCATCAGTATGAGAATGAAGTATCCCACATAGGGAGGAATCCTAATGTCAGGGAAAATCTCGGTAATCCATGTTACATTCTTAAATAGCAGCTTTTATGTTAAAATTCCTATGTCCACAAATTAGCAGCATGCCATTTCAAGTAGTGAAAGTTTCCTTGTCTGGCTCTGTGCACACAGGTCCATCCTGATTGTATCTGTTTTTCTGTGAGTTTTCTAAGGCTAAAGTTTCCTAGCTTAGCCACAATGTGGCACAGAGGCTGTTAGTTTAAGACAATGGATTCTTCCCCTGATTTTGGCACTTGAATGGCTCTCAATCCAGAATCAAGGAGAAGAAAGAGGGAGTTGAAAAGATGGGAAGGGAGAGTGGATGCAAGAAAGGGGAGCAAAAAGGAAAAAGATGACGGACAAAACACCGCTGAAAACCAACACGGTCGGCACAGTCACTGTTACTCGGTTTCAAACGGCACAACTTAAAATTCATAATGAAATCTATTTTAACAGTGAAATACACAGATTTTGAGAAGATTTTTCAGTTGCATAAATGTGGATGCGAAGAAATGGACGTTTCGTCCAATTCCCGCCCCCCCCCCCCCAGCTTTTAACCTCTTTGGGTAACTTCACCTTAAATTCTGTGAAGTTGTAGTTATCAGCCGTATCCAGTTAAAAATGCTAAGCTAGTTTCATCTTGAAAGAAAGACGCTGGCAATATCTAAATATATGTGATAAATGAGTTATTGTCAGAGCGAGCTCTACTCATTATTGTGCTTATACAACAGTGTCACCTAGTGGACAGAGGTCAGGGACGTGGTAACTAAGATCTGCAGGAGCTTGTTATACGTGAGCTAACCTTAAATGTAAATAAGCTTTGTCTTTTTCCATTTTCTGAAACTAAAGCCATTTAAGGAATTATTTCTAATCCAGGCCATCATTTTGATTCATTTTACTACCAGGGTAGTAAAGTAACTGAGAAGTTAGCCTACAGGAAAAAAAAAATCTAGATAATTTTTCTTTCTTAAGATAGCAAAGAAGAACAAAAGAAAATAATGACATTGCTATAAAAGTAGATGTCCGCGCACATAGAGCAATTAGGAAGAGGAAGTTAGGGCTACAAGGCTTTTGAGCAGAATTCTGGGGTTATAGCCAAGTGAAGTAGCCACATGAACAGTAAAACAAAGGAAGTAAATGGTAGTTCTGTTGTTTTATTTCTAGAGCTTTGAGATTTTTCTAGTGCCTTTTTTGTACCTTTGTGTGAGATACCGCTCTTAAAGGAGAATTCTTCAAAAAAAGCCATTATTTTTTATATGAACATTAAATGTCATTAATTTTGTGCACTAAATTTCTGCTTTATCAAAGCCATTTAGTTTTAATTTTTCTCTAACTAATTGAATACTGGAGACCCATCATGGGCACTACAACATATTCCATAATTTTTCTGATTACTTATATTTTAATTGAAAGATATAAATACATCCCGTTCAGTGGAAAGGTGCAGGAGGTTAAGCTTTTTATCACTTCATCAAAACAAATATGGACACTAAGTTTTAAAACCCAGCATTTTTTTTTAATGTTGATTAAGTGGCTATTAGCAATTAAATGCCTGTACCTAGGCCTTGCATTTTGCAACTGCTCATAGGGTAAGGTGCTAATTTAAAGCTCTTTTGGTTCCAGAAAAGGGAGTTAAAGGCATATAAAGGCTATTGATAACTATAAAGTTTTTATTTTTCAAATATCTAGTTCCAGTTTCATATTTCCATTTCTCAAGCTAGGATATTTTGGGCCTATGTGATATCTTTGATAGCATTATGTTATCTGGTTTGAAAATGTTCAAGTGATGCTGTGAAATAGATGCTACTAAATTTATCTCCCTTTGATTTGACAATATATTTTTCTCTGTCTGTTTAATATGTTTAAAGTTTAGCTGGGGTGGAATACTGAACATGATATAGTATGATGGCTGATTTAGAAAACAATGACTCAATGCTATATTGATGTCATATTAGGACTCTGTCTGTGTGTTCCTCTACAACATTAGGAAAAGAGTTCGTTGATGAAGTAATTTGCCAATTTGAAGTGATTTAAAGATCTAGCAAGTCTGAGCACTTATTGGAAACAACTATTATCTTCTCAGTAAACAGAAAATACTCAACTCTTCCCAAACACATCATTTTATCTTTATTTTTAAACAAGGTAATACAAACAAGTTAAGTAGAAATTCTATCTCTCTTCTATATACAAACTTTATTGAATATTAATTCAAAATCAGGAAGTTGGTGTTTCATAGAATAGCTATAATAATTGGTTCATAAATGGCATATAAAATCTGCTAATTCTTTTTTTTTTTTTTTTAGAGACAGAAAAACTCTTTCACCATCAGTAGAGTGCTGTAGCATCACAGCTCACAGCAACCTCCAGCTCTGGGGCTTAGGTGATTGTCTTGACTCAGCCTCCTGAGTAGCTAGGACTACAGGCGCCCACCACAACACCCAGCTATTTTTTCACTGCAGTTGTCCAGGGCCGGGTTTGAACCCACAACCCTCGGTATATGGAGCTGATGCCCTATTCACTGAGCCACAGGCGCCACCCTTAAAATTTGCTAATTCTTTCTAGTGCAAATGTCATAGGTAGAAATGTCTGAGTATATTTATTGGATGTGTTTATTTGAAAGACTGAGTATTTAAATTACATTTCTACATTAATATAATAGAGGTATGCAAGTTTTGGGGGCCTTTCCCAAGGAAGAAAGAAAATTTTGAATTTTGATGACACGAGAAGGTGCATTTTTTCCAGATTTTCCTGGTTTTTCATTTTGCAGAAACAGTTACTCTGTACGCACTCACAATTAAATTGGTGAGTCATAGAATTGAACTGGCAGCTAATAGGCAATGCTCAGGCTGAGTATTTTCAGCTGAATCTTCTCCCATCTATCAATATTTATTGAGTACTTACAAAAGAAGATGAAAGGCATTGTGGGTGGGAAAGAAAAAGGGATAATGTTTCATGACCCTCCCCAACCTTACAATCCACTTGAAGAAATAAAACATACATGAATGAGAAATTAAATGGCAATGCAAGATTTAAATAACAGTTCAGTTCGATAATAGATATGTCTCAGAGAGATTCAAGCTCATCCATCATCTGAATAGTTCAGGAATTGAGGGAATCCCCTACCCGTGAAAGGATTTTTTGTCATAAATACTGGAGACCAGATTCTTGATGAAGGTCTCTGTATGACTGATGTACAATTAAGAGAAAGTAAATGATACCCATGACTTCGCTGTCCATTTCTCCTTCTCCCAACCATGGGTATTTTAGAAATAACTGAAGGCTGGTACTGTTGACACTGATCTTTCACTATAATTGAATGGAATTTGCTTGATATCTATGAAAATAGCAGCTTTCCCAGGAGAATCATTTATGTTATTTGCCTCTTTAGTAAATTCCACTCAGCATCTCCTTGCAAAATTACATCAGTCCCAAAAGTATTTTCTAAAAATCTAAAAAAAAATGGCATCCTAACCAAATTTTGTTTTGCTGCTAAGATGTGTTCTCCCTGTTTTGTTTTATTCCTGAAATATTAATCCATAGCAACAAAGCTACCTCCTTCTGTTGGCAGATAAGTAAATAATTTTTTTAAGTAAACAACTTTATATATTAGTCAATGCCAATTACCAAGCATCCGGGAAATTTTTATATTTATTTCTATATTTTCATATTTATATAAAATCATAAAAATTATATAAATATCTTTTTATATTTATCTATAAATTTATATATTATTTTTAATAATTTGCCTGTTTTATTCCCTAAAGACCTCCTAATTGAATTACATATGAAAAATGCTGATATGATATCTTTTTTTTTTTTTTTTGGCAGTTTTTGGCCGGGACTGGGTTTGAACCCACCACCTCTGGCACATGGGGCTGGCACCCTGCTGCTTGGACCTACAAGCACCGCCCGATATAACATCTTATGAAAAGATGGTTGATTTGTATACCTTGACCACATTTGTTCCTGGTTCAAGATAAAGCATTATAATCAAATGATAATTCCTGGTTTTTCTTCCATCTACACCGACTATGGTCATCTTCATTCCATAAGACAGAAAGCAAGCTGCTTTTACAAATAACATTTTCCTAATTGTAATTTTCTGTCACCTAATCTATACTTTCAATCAACTAGCCCCCATTTTCCTGCAGCAAAAGTTACTCCATACTTTACCAGATACTTCCGTTCTAGGTAGATACAATAGAGTATAAAAATAAGTGATGCCTATTTCTAGGAAGGAATAAAGAAATTAAAAAGCATTCTGACTTAGGTTCATTTTTTTAAAGCAAACTTTGAATTTAAAATGGCGGTGACTAAAATTGATACAGGACAGATTGTAGAACATATTTAAAAACCTCACAAGTGGTTGTTGAGAAATTCAGTCATTCTTACATGCTTTCAATTCATTCATTCCTCAGTCCTTTATTTAATGAATATGTGTCTATTAGTACTGGGTTCTCTGCAAGGGCTACATTTTTCTCTAAAGGAGGTCAAAGATCAGTGGGAAATACATGTAAGTCAAATGCAGACCTATGTAAACTCAGTGTGCTGCAGTTCATACAGGGGCTATCTGGCGCAGAGCAAAGAGATGCTTACCTTGCTCCCGCACCCTGGAAAGACCTTGATCTTGACCCGACTATTGTAACAATGTCAGTGAATCTAGAAGCGCCCACACCAATGATCATTCCTCAGAGTTCAAATGAACATCTCTGATCACGTGTTAGGTTGTTTTAATAGTTTTGTCTTTGCTTCTAGTTATACAAGTAATAGTGCTTGGTATATAAAATTGGAAAATTCTACACGAGTTGAAGAAGAAATTTCATGTTGCTACAATCTGCTGGCCCAGAAAAAAATTACTGATTACATTTTATTTTAATTATTTTCTCCAAAAGTCATCTGCCACATAAGGTCATTTCAGTCAACACCAGACTGCATATATAACAGTGGTCTTGTACAATAATGATATGACATTTTCACCCCACCTTGTCTCTGTCGAGGTATATTTAGATACAAGAATACTTAACCACTGTAACACAACTGATCACCTGCAGTATGCAGCCCAGTGACGTGCTGCCTGGGTGTGGTCCCTGGGAGCAATGGCTAGACCGTATGGCCCAGGTGCATAGTCAATGGTGCCATCCAGGTTTGTTTGACTATGCTCTGTGATAGTCCCAAGACAATGGAAGTGCTGAAGGGGCATTTCTCAGAACGTATGCCCATCGTTAAGTTGGGCATGACTACACATAGATATTCCTTTCTATAAAACTATATAAATGTATAGTTTCAGGTATTTTTTGCCATAATCGTGACCATACTGTGAAGTAAGCTTCTTTTCAACACATCCTTCAAATGAATGTAAGAACTAGTGCTTACAAGATACGGGACTTGGAGAAAGCAGTTCTACCCAAGAGCAAATTCTAGCAGAGATTATCCAAAAGTGTATGGAGGAAGCACTTTCCCTTGCAGGACCAGGGAACATCCATTTCCAGGACTCGAGGGACCAGGGATTGGTTCACTTTGCGCCATTATGCTAATGCCATCATATCGTGTTCCTTGAGTGCTGGAGCTCTGCTGTGTCCAGCCCTCCCCTCACTGTGTTCTGGGCAGGATCAGCCTAAAGCACACGATCTCCATCCCGAGTCCAGCTCTCCTCCACCATGACCCTGGGAAGGTAAGTGCTTTGGAGTTTAGCTGTGACCCAGATTGTTACTTTTAAAGAAATGCAAACTTATGGCCAAATTCCTTATTCCAGGAATATCCAGCAATACCGGCATAACCTCTGAGCATTCAATATTATGTGAAGAAGCAGCCTTCCCCAACCCCACCCAAAATAATGGAGTTTCTCAAGGGAATGGTTTCCTGTGCTGATGCCGAGTGGGGCCAGAAATGGCTAACTGTATAGAAGCAAGTGGGCTGCAAGAGAAAGCAGGCCCTAATGAGACCTTGTGTGCAATACAAGGTCTGGGCCAGGAGCCCAGTAGTCCAGGAGAGAAAACTGATTCTGGGGCAGACAGCTGTATCTAATGAGGACCACATCACTTTTGAGGGCAATGATTTGACAAAAGGCATTACTTTTTCCATCAGAGAGTAAATCTGAAAAATTGTGTATCATACACACTAGTTACCATTCACAGTCCCCAATGAACATTCACCCTCTCAGAGACAACTGCTGACCCACTCTACCTACCTCTGCAACCTAGAAGCCTTTTTATTTGGAAGCCGAACCCAAGGCAATTTTTCAACCACAGAAA
Source organism: Perodicticus potto (assembly GCA_963574655.1). Lineage (NCBI taxonomy): Eukaryota > Metazoa > Chordata > Mammalia > Primates > Lorisidae > Perodicticus > Perodicticus potto. The sequence goes on along the minus strand of CAUYRH010176293.1, from coordinate 60,091 downwards.
ACTGTTTTCTGGTAAAGCTCTCACTTTTAGCTCTGTGTGACTCCTCATCTGTATATGAGTAGATGTAAAACTCAAACTTCTAACACACTTTCCTGGCCACCAATCACTATTGCAGGGTTTGTTTTTGAGGGGGGACAGTGGAAACAAGGGTCTCACTATCTTACTCAGACTGGTCTTGAACTCCTAGCCTCAAGCAATCCTCATTCCTTAGCCTCCAAAAGTACTGGGGTATATGGGTAGATGTATAACCCAAACTTCTAACACCCTTTCCTGGCCACCAATCACTATCGCAGGGTTTGTTTTTGAGGGGAGCAGTGAAAACAAGGGTCTCACTATCTTACTAAGGCTGGTCTTGAACTCCTAGCCTCAAGCAATCCTCATTCCTTGGCCTCCAAAAGTACCAGAATATATGAGTAGAAGTAAAACTCAAACTTCTAACACACTTTCCTGGCCACCAATCACTATTGCAAGGTTTTTTGTTTGTTTGTTTGTTTTTTGGTGGGGGGTTGGGTAGAAACCAGGTCTCACTATCTTACTTAGGATGGTCTTGAACTCCTAGCCTCAAACAATCCTCCTGCCTTGGCCTCCAAAAATACTGGGATTACAAGTGTGGGCCCCCACACCCAGCCTCTTACAGTTAATGAACAGCTTTTCCTCCAAAAAGAAACACAAACAGTGAACTAGGTAATTTGTGATCAAGGCCACTTCCTGACTTTCCTTTTCATTTCTGACATAATGTAAGAGGCTCCTGTCAGAGAGATTATAAAAGACTGCATCTATCCATGAAATAAATTTATCACGATAATCCAGACATAAATAACTTTGTTTCTGACAACGTGAAAGAAAACTCTTATTAAAATATTACCCTTTCTAGAGTTTCAATAGCAATTCCACGCTTTGTAAATCAGATGAGAGCTCCCCTTATAATGGGAAGCTATCTCTCAGAACCCATTTGCTGCATATTATGTGGCTATAGGTCTCATCAGATTGTCAGCAGCTATCAGATTGCAAACTTCAGCCTCGTATGGTAGCTTGCACCGGCAATCCTAGCAACTGGGAGGCTGAGGTGTGACAATCATGTGGGCCTGGGAGTTCAAGGTTGGGGCAAGCTATGATGGTATGACAACACTCCAGCCTGAGTGACAGAGTGAGATCTTATTTGTAAATAAAATACAAAAATTTAAAATATCATGAACTTCTTTATAGTCCAGATTAGGTGTTATCCATTTGTGTAGCACAATAAAATTAAGAATATGTGTTTCCTAGTGTAATCATAACACATGCATTGTGTAAGCAATAAATACTCTAAGCATAGCAAACATTCCAGTTATGAAAATCAGGCAAAAACTAACGTATGCTTTTAGAAATTTGGGATGTGGATAACTTCGTAAGAGGGGTAGTGACACTAGAGGAAATGAGGGGCTTTGGAGAGTGTGTGGCAATGTCATGACTCCATAGGTGGGTGAGGTTGAGCAGCACACTGTGTGTACTCACCTTCATTGTATTTCAAAAAAGTGAAAAAATTCATTTTAGGTACCATGTAGAAGACCAACAATTGCTTCCTTGCCTCAGTTAATATTATGCTTTAGTGATGAGATTTCTTCTAATGAACAGGGTAATTTTGGTGAGTGGGTGGATAGGAAGTATACAGCAGAACCTCCGTAGCTGACCACCTCCCCACACTGACCTTCTTAAGTTAACCTAATTTTCTTTTTTTTTTTTTTGAGACAGAGCCTCAAGCTGTCACCCTGGATAGAGTGCTGTGGCATCACAGCTCACAGCAGCCTCCAATTCCTGGGCTCAAGTGAGTCTCCTGCCTCCGCCTCCCAAGTAGCTGGGATTACAGGCGCCTGACACAAGGCCCGGCCATTTTTTTTGGTTGCAGCCGTCATTGTTGTTTGCTAGGCCCAGGCTGGATTCGAACCTGCCAGCTCAGGTGTACATGGCTGGCGCCTTAGCCCACTGAGCCACAGGCGCCAAGCCAGTTGACCTAATTTTCATAGACCAGATGTGCACCACGAGTACATATCAGTACAGTAGGCCTCGTTCCTTATGTTGACTTCTTCCTTATGTTGTGGACTGTACTTGGTCAGTTTTACAATAAAACTAAAGGCTTATTTAAATATGTAATTAAATTCCACTCAGCTGCTCCCCAGAGCGTCTAATATAGTGCCCCAGATGGAGAACATTTTCAACTAATTATGTATAAATTCTATATAGACACAAAAATATAGATATATATATATAATCTGTATAAAAGTCACATATGTACACACACACACTCACAAACACATGTAACCTCCGAATATGTTATCATAATTTCTATCAACTGAATTAATAATCACATATCAAACTAGCTATTTCAAGTGAAATGTTGGCTTCTGAAGATATTTAATTAGGTCGATAGGTCAAGAGGAGTTTCATAAAATGCTTTAAACTGGCTCTCTTTTGAAGATAATATTCATTTATTAATTTAATAAATATTTATAATATGATGCTTGCAAATGGAGATACCAAGATAAATAAAATGTGGATTTCTTCCCAAGAATTCATAATTTACTAGGAAAGATTACCACATGCATGCGTAATTTCCACGAAATGTAATATGAATAAATGAAACCCATATAAGGTGAAATTGTAGTGTAAAGGAAGAAATGGTTTCCTTTCTCAAAAGGCGATAGCAATATTTAATGGAAATGAGCCTCCTTAACTCAATGTTGAAATATGAGTAGCAGAAAATCAGGTGAATGAAAGGTTTGGGGATAAAAATGTCATGCCAGGCAGAAATAAAAACAAATGACTCCACCCAAAATGTTATAGTTGATTTCATGAAGAGGTCCTCGATGGCTGCCCAAGAGGATATTTATGGATTTGAGGTGGTATAACCTCCAGTCTCTCCTTTCTTCCCTCCTTCTCTCTCCTTCATTCCTTCAGCCCAGCCTTCTACTCCACTTTCTTTCTATTAAATCTCTCTCACACTCCCAACAGAACCTTCTTTGCACATCAACTGGGCCTATTTATCTGCTAATGGTTACATATGGCATACCTGGGCCTCTCAATGACCTAGCATCCTCCCTAGTTTTAGGTATTCCAGTAAATCAAACCCTTGAAAAACTCAGTAGTGGTGACAACTTCGGTTCGTATTCCAGATCTCTTCTTTAACTCTCTGAGTATATTCACAGAGAATCGCACAAGCAGAAATAGAAAGTAGTAGATATTCTGCTATTATCTGCATAATGGTCTTTTTGTTTTTACTTACAAATAATGTGTACCTCAAATGTGTTTTTGTGTCCTTACAGCAGAAGCTTACAATCTCAAAATCCTATGGGGACAAGACAGCTACATATATAGATTTAATAGGCATAAGAAAAATACAAACATCACTTTGTGATGCATGGTGGGTGTCGCTGCACTTCATTGTAGGGAGAATGAAAAGGGTAGGGAATTGAGCAGAGAATAGAAAACATGCCACCGCCACAGGGGAAACTTTCTATTCACTCCTATGATTTTTGCCAAATGGGAATATGAACTGTGATTTTAAAGACAAGCTAAAACTTCAGATTCTATGTGATATCTCTCAATTTTCAAATGTAGTCAACAGATGAAAATTTTCTAAACCACATTTGGTGGGTCAAGTTAAATATGCCTAAGGGCCACCTAAGCCATAGGCTGCTAATTTATAATCTCTTCCTCATAGCTAAGTTTAATTTTGCTCTCTCAATAAGAAAGAACAAATATACTAGTTCACCATGTTCCCCCAGCAACTGATAAATTCTTCTTTGGCAGGAACTGGTATCTTGGAAGTATTTTTATGTTTGGGGCATATAGCAAGATCTAAGTAAATAATTCTTATTGGATTAAAATGACAAAATATACTTTTTTAAGCCACAAAATGCTCTGATAAATCAACTTCCTAGTTTCACTTTATTAGTTGTATTTGCTAGTGTGGAAAAAGAGGTTTGCATAATAATGACAAAAAATATAATTTTTGCCTTTTATTAGTAAATTGCTTTGGAGTCCCCACTGGATTTGCTTCTCCCACTGGAATTTGGCCCAGTTAGTTATATTTAATAGCACTCTGGTTGAGATATTGGTTCTGGGTTCAGTTCCCAGAACTCCTTCTTTCTAGGTGATTGACCTAAGTGCAGTTACATTTTTTTCTTTGAATCTTCCTTTCTTCATGTGCAAAATGAAAATGACAGTAGCACCTACCTAATAGAGATGTTCGTATTTCCTGTGGAAGTGGCTGAAATAAACAGTTGGATTGATTACAGCCTCCAAAGGGACCTTCTGCAAGGAAATGACATTATGTGAATTACTTTCTCCTTCCTCTATCACAGATATTTGGTTTCTATGCCTGTTTTTTTTTTTTGTTTGTTTGTTTGTTTGTTTGTTTTTTGTACAGACAGAGTCTTACTTTGTCACCCTTGGTAGAGTGCTGCTGTGTCACACAGCTCACAGCAACCTCCATCTCCTGGGCTTAGGCGATTCTCTTGTCTCAGCCTCCCTAGTAGCTGCGATTACAGGCACCTGCCACAATGACTGGCTATTTTTTTGTTGCAGTTTGGCCAGGTCGGGTTTGAACCCGCCACCCTTGGTATATGGGGCCGGCACCCTACCCACTGAGTCACAGGCGCCACCTCTATGCCTGGATTTAAATGAAGTTTCCCTGTATCAAATCTCTGCTATAAATAAAAGAAAATTATACAACTACCACCACAACAAAACAGGTCATTCTTTCAGGAGTTAGGGTCTGAACATCTTTGATTAGCCTAAACATTCTTCTTTGCCTTGTAATTTCAATCATAACCTTGGCATTGCCCGTGTTCTGCTCAAACCAAACAGAAACAGATTCCAGGTTTTTAGTGAAATTTCCGAATGACACTTCCTCAGCCAGCCCTCTGAGCACATCGAGGTGGCTTTACAATGACATATTCCCTCTTCTGGAGAAGGAAAGTTGAGAAAGTTCCATCTTCTTGGCTTCGTGTCTGTCTTCGTAGCCACCGCACCTTTTCATATGATTCTTTTTAGAATGCAATGTCAGAGAGAAGCCAACAGAGAAACGTGGCAACAAGTGGAATTGCCATAGCAACACCCTACATTTCTCATCGAGTCTGGTCTTGTGTGGAGGATCGCGTTAAAGCTTGTGTTTCAGCTGAGTGAAAACCATAGCTGCAATCCTCAGTGAGAGAAATCTCTTTGTCCTCTCTGGAAGTTAAAAATAGAGGAGAATAATTTGAATTATTTCATGAACATAAAAATTTGGAATTACAGCTCCCCCACAGATGGAATTAACTCGTGGAACACTGACATTTGGAACCACTTGAATTTCCTCTTTATGGTTTCAAATTGGATTCAGCACTTGTCATGATGGCTTAGTATTTGCTGAGTACGGACTAAGTACTCAGTTCTGAGCAAAACAGGGGGTATAGTACTTATCTTCTACGAGGCGAAAAGGTACAGAATCGTAACATTGAAAGGAATCTGGACAGGAATCTGGACAGGTCGAATGTGGTAGCTCACATCTGTAATCCCACCATTTTTGGAGGCTGAAACTTGAGGGCAAGAGTTCAAAACTGGCCTGGGGAAGAAGCAAAACACCATCTCCACAATAAATAAATAAGTAAATAAGCAAATAAATAAGCTGATCACAGTAGCTTACTCCTACCTGCTCAGGAGGCTGAGGTGGGAGGATTATTCGAGCCCAGGAGTTCCGGTTGCATTCAACCATAATCACACCATTACACTCCTGCCTAAATAACATAGTCAAACACCATTTGTAAAACATTTCAAAAAGAAGAGAAGAAAAGAAAAGAATCTGAACAAAGAGTTGTGGGGGATGTGTGTGTGTGCAATATACTTGTTTTTGACAGCTAGAAAATTAGTCAATGTAGGTCTTCTCTGACTGATAAAGCATTATATTTAAAAAGCTTTGCATTTGAGAATTTTTCTTTGTGGTGAATTAGTAGCATTTTTTTTAATAAAAATTCTTTAAAAAAAAAACACTATGCAGTAAATTAAGTGGTTTTTAAAAATGCTCATCCAAGGTTGCAAACTAGTCTTTTTCACTTCAAATGCTTGATGAAAAGTAATTAAGATGTAGGGATTCTGAGCATTGAGTATGCTTCAGGGAAGTGTCCTCTCCAGCACTACTGTGTATTAAAAAATCAGGTGTACTCCTAGTCCAAATGAATAGTCTAATTTACAATCACATAGTTTTCATTTACCCCAGTAAGTTGTCTGTTATATAAATATTTTGCATGCTGCAATTTAAAGCTGTACATGATTATTAGCCACCAGAAACCTAATATACATGAATAATACTGAAAATATATATTTGACATTTTTCCTGGCAGCAAGATACTGTAAATTTATCATTATTATCAAAGAATATAAGTTTGAACTACAAATATCAAATCAAAGACTTATTAAATATCCTATGGTTATAGAGTTATTACTTGGAATTTACAGAATTAGTGAGGAAAGAAAAAAGATAAATGTGTAGACATTTAGGATTAACTTGGTCGACATGGTTTTTTAAAACGCAAAAGGTTGAAAACCTATTATACATATATACATAAAAATATATGTATAATTAAAGTTAATAATTTTCAAAAACAGATACCCATAGAATGTATTTATTGTTTGCAACACACTGGAGTGAGAACTTTGGCTTGTTTGTATAATACTACATAAAGGAAAGTCATTATTATTCAATTTGAAACATTCTTTCTCTGCCCTGAAACACACACAGACACGCAATTGACATATTTCCACAGCCACCGGCAATGATACATGCAATTTTAATCATGGATATTAATTCTCTTCTTTAATCCACTAGCCACCCCTTTAACTACTCTATTACTTCACGCTGGTATTTATTTCACTGCCATAAGCCGTGATGCATGGAAATTAAACTATAGATATTCATTATTTTCCTGTTTTGGCCTCAGTGCGTGAAATTTCCACTTGTACATTGTTAAGAGGTAAAATTTTCATCACTTCATCACAGGCTTATCATCATGTGACCTCCCCATCTTGCGGTGATTAAATATCATGAGGGTTTGGCATAAAGATATCAACTAGCAGGGATGTGCTGCAGGAACTGGTGATGGGAAGGTGGCTGTGGAACGCTGACAGCTGTGAAATAACCTACGTACCTAAGGAAAAGTCAGCATTGCACATTATCACCCTCAGCGTCACTTGAAAGCTGAGGTTCTGCAAAGAAAAGAGCAGAAATTCAATTGTTTTCAAATGACATGGTGGGTTATAATATTTTTGTCAGCAATTACTTTGTCACAAAATTATTTTTTCTTTCTCTTTCTTTCCCCTTTTTTACTCCCCCCTGTGGAGGTAGTGATGGGATCTCTGGTGTTTCCCAAAATAACCTTTAATTATAGTTTTTGATCTTGACATTCTCAAAAAGTGCCCTACTGGCTAGTCTTCTGTAAGTACCATCTGTAGGTTTTGATCATAAAGTAACTGGTCCTGGAATCTGCCTGGCAAAAAGCATTGCGAGTCATTTTGGGAAAAGTCAGGCATAGTCAATTTTCACAGTCTTGAAACTTGAAATGATTTCTTCCAGCTTTTAGGAGAAAAAAAAATTCTGGCATGAAATTCTGTGTTAGAATCTTCAAACAAAAATAGAGGAGAAAGCAAAAAAAAAAAAAAAAAAGATACAGTAGAAATTTGAATATATTGGAACTTGCATTTGTCAAGAAGAAAAGAAAAGCATTTGCAACTACATTGTCACAGTTATACCTAATTACACACACCTAAAATATGACAAATTTGTATTTATGAAGCTTGCAACTAAGAATGAAAGAAAATTTTGAAAACTTATTACATCAGAAATTATGAAGGAAGTGTTGTGTAGCATCTTTGAATTAACCTGTCTTAACAAACAGCTAAAAGAGGATTTTAACTAGGAAAAAATAAAGAAGGGTGAAGAAAACAAAATATACACTGCTCTCTATCTGGTTAATATTAGACAATACTAGTCTGCCATAAAATGGCCAGGATGTAGTTTTGTTAAAAATAATAGCACTGCGACTGGGCACCCATAGAATAGTGGTTACGGCGCCAGGCACATGAACTGAGGGTGGTGGATTTGAACCCAGCCCAGTCCAGCTAAATAGCAATGACAACTGCAACAACAAAAAAATAGCTGGGCGTTGTGGCAGACGCCTGTAGTCCCAACTACTTGGAAGGCTGAGGCAAGAGAATTGCTTAAGCCTAAGAGCTTGAGGTTGCTGTGAGCTGTGATGCTACAGCACTATACTGAGGGTGACATAGTGAGACCCTGTCTCAAATAAAAAAAAAAAAGAAAGAAAATAAATAATAGCACTGCACATTGTCTTTAACAATGAGACCTTCAAGAGGCTGCTGCTTCTTTGAACAATTTCAGTGACTGATTAAGATTTTTACAAAAGTATTTCTTGGGAAGACAAGATGGTTTTGTCATGAGTAATATTTATAGGAAAACTGATTTATTTGCCTTTATTGCTTACTCTGTTAACTATAGATTTCTTGAAATATGGAATCTGTTATAAAGTATTCTTTTAATAGCAATACTTTTCCTCTTTCTAGATATTTTATGAAAACATATCCCCAAAGAACACTAGGGTTTTGTATTTGTGCCAGCCCAGAGAACAATGCACATATACACTTTTCCAGAAGGTCAAGAGTCTCTTTGGAAAGTCTACCTGCAATGGCCTAGAATCATGGACATAGCATGGCCTGAGTTTTGTTAAAAGTCCAAACTCATATTTATCAGAAAACTCATGACAGTATCCATTATAAACAAATAAAGCTATTTTAGGAGAAGCAGTTTGTGGGTCACATCACGTTCTGATTTCAGTTTCCTAATGACTCTGACACATCTTTCCAGAAATGAACAGAGTGCTGTGATTATGGCCCCTGTTTCTAACATGAATTTTTTTTTTCCAGTACCACTAGGTTTGCTAATTTTGTCGATAGGGAAATAATATACCTTTTCTCACTTATCTTTTTTCTTACAGAAACACTTTTTCGCTTAACATTATTAATATATAAATGTTACACTGATGTTAATAATTATTGTGATCGTATGTCCTTATAACTTATTAAGGGCCTACAATCCCATCATCATCATCTTCATCACCATCACAGGTATTGTTTATTGAAGGCTTATCTGGGAATGTGAAGCCTTTAATGTGCCCTCTATTTAGATAGAAGTTCGAAAGACCTATAGGTTTGTAAGAAATGAAGCCTATAGTTAAGTCCAGTCCTGTGTCTACAATGTAGTAGCTCTGAAATAGTACAAAATAAGTTTTAAAATTCAATACATTTCTCAACCTTCCCAAATAGTGTGTTTTCAAACCTGGAAAGACAACCTGATGTATTCTGTTCCTATTATCTCATGGCTGTCAATTTGAAACAAGAAACTCTGGATATAGGAGTAACCTCTTCAGAGCTTATTCCCTCACTAAAAAAAAAAAAAAATCCTCATATTACACATTTCCTTCTTCCTTGTTCTAACCTCTTTCCTGTGATAACAAAAGTTCCCACTCTTTATCTTGGAATATGAAATACTCTACACACCAAGGCATCTCTTTGGGGATCAAATTTTCAAGGCTGTACCCATGTCCCAAGTGGTCTTATGAAATAGTCTTCTTAAGAGCAAATTCATTGTTCTCCATGGAGGAAATTGTGGTGAATATAATTTTCTCTATCTTTCACATGTAATTAACATGAAATTATTCAAAAAGTAATAACGTTTTAGTTTCCGAAGATACACACAGAACATTTTCTCAAAATCTGTGTGTTTTTAAGTCATAGTGGCTGAAGATTTTTTCTGCATATCTTCATCGAAGGCCTGATATGTACACTTTTCTGTTAAAGGTAGGTGAGCTAGGTCAGAGAATCAAGGAAGTCATCCATGTATTTACAAGGTCAACCATTCACTGAAAATGGGTACTAATCAAAGACTTAGCAAAGAACGTACCACATGGTCAGGTAGAAAATAAGAAAGAAGTTGATCATTCACCATTGTTGCTCCTTGGTTTTACTGTGGAAGTATACACAATGAGGAACTTGAAAAGTAATTTTCCCAATAATCCTACGAGTACCTTGGGGTTTAAGAAACAAGATCCCCGAGCATCTGGGGTAAATAGAAGGAGTAGAGAAGATGAAGAAAATATCTTGGAATGTGTGTCTAGTTTCTAGTTGGCTTTCAAGCCCTTTTCCTGAGAATACTTTTAGGAATAGAAATGAAAAGGAAGACAAGCTCGATTAGTATAAGATTAATTCCAGTTTTAGCTAGAGGGGAAAGACTAGAAAACTAAAAGCATCCCATTTCTCAAAAAGGGGTCGAATAGTCCTGAAATGCGTACTCACTTTGGGCCACAGACAGGAAACTGAATGCATCTGTGATTTCCCACTGCTGTGAGTTTCTTAAGGTGACCCACCCGATGGGTCAAAGAACATGGGCAGATCAAGCCAGTTTGCAGAATCTGAACAGTCTACCTTGTATTTGGAAAGGAGCACGCGTTGCCAGGGGAAGTTTATTATGGTTAGACATCAACTTTGCTCATGATTCAGTAAAACTCTATCTCATGAAATGCTAGCTGCAGGTGCATTTTATGGGAACAAGCGAAGGGAGAGAGTCATGGCAGACTAACGGAGACACAACAGAGCTGGCCAGGTAGGCAATAGGCCAGTGTAAACTCAATTGCCTGTGTTACAGACAAAATAACTACTCTAGCAGTTTAGGATCATGGCCCATTATTGCTTTATTCAGTTCAGTCGTTAAGGGAAAAGGTATCTTCTTGTTAATTAGTCTAATACCAGTTTTTCTCTTGATTCCTTCACAATAACTTCCCTAGCAATTACCTCTGCCCTTTTATCTCAAATCTCTACAGGTTTGAATCTCTACAAGATGGTCTGGAGAATTCTTCTTCAGCATCCCTCGTCTATCAGGCTACAGCCTGACTCTCCATCCCCATCTGTCTCCTCCTCATTATCACCACACTCCTCTAAGAAGTATCTGTTACCTCCTCTACTACAGGACCATTCATCCCTTTGCAATTTTTAATCCTCAAAGACCAATGACGTTGCTCTTTTGAAGATGTTACTACCCTGCCACTCACCAAGTTTAATGGCTTTCTTAAAAAATCAACTCTGTTGAGATGTAATTTACAAACTTTTCCAATTACAGATTGTACATTCTGATGCATTTTTAAAGTCACCATATAAACCAATCTCAACACTTCTCAAAGTCACCATATAAACAAATCTCAACACTCCAAAAGTTCCCCGTGTTCCTCCGCATGAAGAATTCTCATTTTTATTTTTAATTATTAAAATACTGAAGGCAACTTTGAATCACAGCAACAGTAACTCCTAAAATGGATAATATGCCATCACTGCCTCTTTATTTTATTAAAATGTTCTTCCTAATTATGAGTAATTTCCTCAAATAGCAAGAACCACATGTTCTATTTCATGGATATGCTACACAATATTGCCCCAAGGGCTGCTCACAAAATTAAAATAATCGTTGCAATGATGATAATAATGTGATCATAATACTAACATGTATGGAGGGCTTGTCATTGCTAAGCAATGTGTCATGTACTTTAAATGGATGAAGTCATCGTGGCCGGACACAGTGGCTCACATGCGCAATCCTAGCATTTTGGAAGTTCTCGTTGCTTGAAACCAGTTCAAGACCAGCGTGGGTGACATAGGTAGACCTCATCTGTACAACAAGTAAATAAATAAGAAAAAAACAATTGTCATTATCATTGCACAACTGCATGAGGTAGGATGATTATTACTTCATTGTCATTATCATTGCACAACTGCATGAGGTAGGATGATTATTACTTCATTGTCATTATCATTGCACAACTGCATGAGGTAGCATGATTATTACTTCATTATCATTATCATTGCACAACTGCATGAGGTAGCATGATTATTACTTCATTTTACAGGTGAGAAATCAAAAGTTCAGAGGGACAACTATTCTACGAAGTGGCTGTGACCAAAGGCAGATCTCAGCAGTCTGACTTTGGGTGGTAAAATTGCAGTATGTTTAATTTATTTATCAATAACCATATTAATAAAGACAAATGTATGCATTTATATTGATTTCCTTATCTATGAGCTTTATGGTCAGAATTTCATCTTTGAAGAAAAGCTATATTATTCGAGCTGTGAAGAAAAGACTGAAGTTGGAGAAAGCTCTTTAGGAACTCCCCTCCTTAGAACATCAGCTTAAACAAAGAAAGGAGTATATGTCACTTCTTCCTATTTCCTAGATGCCTTTTGAGAAATAGTTAACATATTAGAATAAATTATTCAAGTCTCTCAGAAAATTAAACTGATTTATAAATGTGATTATATTCATATTACCTAATAAGGCAACTTAGAATAGTTACTGCTGAAATATTTACTTGACGATTTACACACCCAGTAGACTTAAAGATCCTTTAAGCATTTTTACTATACTGAGAAGGTATGCTCATTTTGTTTAAATAACAACAATAATATCACACTCTTTAAAGAAAACTCTTCTCAGAAATTCATTAATTTAATTTTGTTAATTTAATTTAACTGACTGGAACAGAACTTGGGAAATAATTAGCTAAGCTGAGCAAAATGTGATTTTGGGCTACTTTATTTTAAAAAACAGTAACAATAACAACAAGAAAACCTTAGTTTAAAATCCAATAATGCCTCCAGCCTAGACATTTGAATTCTACGTTGTTTCAATAACTATGAAACCCATTAAATGCAGAAAATACTTTTTTTTTGAGAGAACAGCAATTTTATTTACCTGATGTCATAACAATCTGAATTGTCTTTGACACAGTGTTAAGTCAGATGATTTGGCATGTTTTAGAAGAAAACAAGAGACAGTTGATCAACTGGAGATAAATATTTAAAAAATACATTAATATAGTTCATGTTTCCTCTTCATGTGGCCACTGAGGGAAACGTAATAACTCCACTGATAATGAAATCTGACCCATGGTGAAAAGTCCTATCTGTACTGTACATCTGGGACGCGTTTTTATATTGCTTCCATAACTCTAAACCTTTAAACTGCTCTTTCTGGGGCCAATTCCGCCCTCCAAAACTTAATCGGGCAGAATCCGATGTTGACTCAGAGGGAGTCAAATGCTCTCAGAGTAAACCACTCACCCATTCATTTTCCCAAGGCATCAGGTATCATTTAGTACCTGGAAATAGGTAATTTACCTCATGGTACTTCGCAGGAGCTACAGACTGAGCAGTTTACCCCTAGGGAGAAAGAATGTAGCTCACCCTGGTTCACTACAGAAACAGTCTCCCGTTATAATCAGGGTTATTAGCCTCTGCTTTACTTCCTTCTTCTGCCTGACTCTCAGTAACAGCCGGGGGCCTCATTCATAAACAACCTGTGCTATAAAATGCCCGTGATACTCACAGTATGAAAACAGGAGCACGGTTTATCCTTGGGCATATTATTATTTCATTATTATTTTGCACATATTCTGTGCATTTTCTCAAGGGAGCTGAAAGCATTTCGTGAACGTTAAACAATTGATAGGCATAAATCTATGCCATTGTCTGTAAGTTATAGTCATTTAATAATAATAACGAAAACAACTTGAGGGTGGAGATTTAGTGTTATATAGTTAGTACATGGGAAGGAAAGGACATTTCAATAATCACAGAAAAAGACTAATATGAATTTATTTTGCTGTTTGTTTTTTTTTTTTAACGTGGAATTAACTAAGTTTGTGAGTTCAAAACTTTCATCGCCTGGGGTACAACAGTCTACTTATAATAGTTACTCAATAAATGTTATTGACTGACTCTGCAATATATTTAAAGTGTATACAATTGTATAAAAAGTGTTTAAATTAACCTAGATTTCTGAAACCTCCCTATTTGTAGGTTTCCAGGCGTAGGAAAACAATCTTTTCTTGAATATTGTGTTAGATTTGCTTAAATCCTCATCTTACCAGTGGAAACTCACACCCACTGTACCCATTGATAGCTTTTAGATTCAGAGGAGGCATCTTCTTTGGATTGCATCTTTCTTCAATTTCTTGCTTCTGATGAATTTTCAATTCCAAGTAGATCTTCACTCTTGAGCTTCCTGCATTATTTTCATGATGCCTCGGCTTCACCCCTCACTAGACACAGCTCTGAAGCTTTCGTTCCCTCTGCCCATTCCCCAAACCTATAACCAAAGAACCCTCCAGATTTTGCACTGGTTTGAACATGCTGGATTTGGATAGCAACGGTAGCAAACCACAGCTCAGGTCAAGATTAAAATCCACATCAGCTGTCACTCTCCCTCCAGTGGAATTTCTGACCTGCCACGTCCCTCTCCACCCAGCCCAGTTTCTGGGACTAGATTACTGCTGTTTTCTCAAGTGTCCCTTTCTCTCTCAGCATTCTATCATTTCCCCATTTGTTAGGTAAGTTATGCCCATGGAATTTCTGCTCATTTCTTAAATAGAACAATTTAAGTCTTCTTTGTTTATACTCCGTCATCTAAGCCAAGACCAAGGAAATATCCCTTTTATAAACAAACATATCCACTAAGGTAAAAGTTTTCTTCCTCTGCCCTCTCCATTCCACTCAAGAAAATTTCTAGGCCAGGCACATTGGCTCATGCCTATAATCTTAGCTCTTTGGGAGGCCCTCGGAAAGCTGAGGCAAAAGGATCCCTGGAGGCCAGCAGTTCAAGACTAGACTGGGCAACATAGTTAAAAACCATCTCTAAATATATATATATATATATATATATATATATATATATATATATATATATATTTAAAATTAATCCACTGTGATGGCACACACCTATAGTACCAGCTACTCAGGAGGCCGAGGCAGGGGAATCACTGGAGCGCAGGAGTTCAAGGTTGCAGTAAAATGTGATTGCGACTGCACCACTGCACTCAGCCTGGCATCCTGGGCAATAGAGCGAGACTTAAACATATAGATAAATAAAATAAGAAAAACACAAATAAAAGAAAACTTCTCATCTTAAACAGAATTCCACTTTTCCACTTCTCCTTAGTACCCAAATGGTACGAAGCATACCTGGTGTTTGTCTGTTGTTTAAGACTAATTGCTAATATAATCCTCTTCTGTCTTCAAAATTCTCCAGTGGGGATGATAGCGTTTTACACACCCACTTAGTATAAATTTTCTTATGACCTTTTAAGAGAAAAGCTTTCAAACACATATAATAGCACATAGATGAGTCATTGCGAAAGTTTTGAGACAGGCTGTTACGCTCCATTATTTCACTTCCAAGAAACACATTCGACAGCGTCCCTTATGGTTCACCTGTGCACGTTTCAACTTGCTGGGCTTGTCGGTGTTGCTGGAAGGGCTTCATTTGTTGCTGTCCACATGGGTTTCACATTTCTTAACTTTTGTGTATCTCAAAATTCTCTATTAATATGAATAAAGCATATTGAAATTAGTTATGCTTTTGGCCCATCGACTTGTTCACTCATTTATTCAAAACCATGTGCCTGTTCTCATTTAGAGAGTACACACGTAGTATGTAAGTAACGGCCTTTGTACTTTCACCTCTGTTTATTCTTCCACGTGTGTGTTACAGTAAAGCGTTTTTACTGATTCTATCTACAATGCAATGACGTGAGCACCTTAAACTTTGCCAAGTCTAGTAATGTAAAATAATTCTTTGGTTACACTGGTTCCTTTCATTACTTGGTCTTTCTTACCTCTTTCTTCACCTTACTTCCAAACCAAGACTTTGTTTTCAGGACGATGTTTCGGGGTCTGCATTGTCATGGTCGAGGTGAAGATGTTCTTGGACAGGATTTGCTTACAGAATTTGAGTCCCACACTGTGGCCCTCTCCATCCGTGTCCTGCTAACCAGGCAGCATCAGTGTCTGTACTTGTTGCCGGACCGATGGAAAGCAGTAGTCTTTCTTAGCTCAGCTGAAGCCCAGGGTCCTTCCCGACTGGGCTGGTCTGACCTTGGCTCATCTCAGGTGATCTGTGGCTTGGCTGTGCTCACTTCGCCCCTTCTTGACTGAATAAATGCTCTGTAGACTCACTGAAGAGCCACTATATCCCTTGTACATATCCCCTTCTGGCATGCACCCCAGATAGATTCCCTCATACTTCTGAGTTCCTTCTATAAACACAGGAAATGAAGGTGCCTCACGAAAGCTAAAAAGCGTATTTGTATAAAGTTGACTTCAAGCTGGCTATTTTCCTGAGTTCCAAATGGGGAGTCAGGATAGGGGCTCCCACCCCCTGCCCCTTTACTGAGCTATCACCATCTTTTTGTACCACTCTGCTCTCCTCCTCCCAATCCCACATCCCTAAAACTGCTCTCATGAATATTTGGAGGGAATTAGGAACCACACATGTGACCACTCCCTTCTCCTATCACTACATAAGACAGAGACTCCCTTGGCCTTGCTGCCATAGGTGGGGGTATTGCTATTTTCTCTGCACATGGATGGGGAGAAGCTCTCCAGGCATAAACTGTGATTGTTTAGAGAAGATTAAAGAGATTTAGAGAATATTCTCTTTGAGGACTAGCCTGGCTTGCAAGGAAATTGACTTGTGATGTAATCCATTTTGAATGTTGGAATGTGAGTTCCTGCCTTCTCTTTGCATTCTTTAAGTTGAATTTTTCGTTTCTCTACCCCCTACCACACCGGCTTCCCCCTACTTCCACCTCTGCTGTAGACAGATCAACCTTAAGGAAAACAGTAGCCTACATACTAAAGCTGAGATATTAATCTGGGAATCTTATTTGTAAATTTGTAGTCATTTTTCTTCTAGATTTGAGAAAATAAAAAGCACAAGGAATCCTGGCTTGACTTGCCATCGGAGCTACTGTACATTGCTTCCAAAATTTTGGAAGCTCTTTAAGAGCAGACTGCTGATAAAACATGGTTACTTTCCAGACCCAGCTGCTAATCACAGAATTTTTCACTGTTAAGAACATTATCCGTTTCTGAAATCACAACAGTGATGGTGTCTAATTGTTCAAAGAAAGAATGAAAAAATTAATGTTTTGGGGGGTTTTTCCCTCAGACATGGTTCATAATATAAAAGTTTCATGATGATACCCACGATACCAATTCTTCTTTAACTTATTATTCTATTACTATAATTATTATAAAAATAGCTTTGTAAAGTTCTATAACAACTTTATATATATACGTGCTTATTTTCTTGGGCTAAAACTGTATTCAAAAAGCATTCTTCAATTGATTAGAACACATTTTCATAAATCTTTTGATTCCATTTATCACTTTCCTACTTGGAAGAGCCAAAAAAAGAGAATGTCTGCTCTACTTACCTTGTCTGGCACATCTGTTTAGTACACAGAAGAAGATGGATGGGAACTTTCTGAAGCAAATGATGAACAATAATTATAAGCAAATGATAGTGTACTTTGGAGCACACACATTCAAGACATATTTAAAGTAAGCAATCAGGAAAGAAGGGGCTTTTCAACAAATAAAAAATGATCTAGACGGCAAAATTGCAATCCATGATGTACAAAAATTATAAGAATACTAATAAACAGGGCCATAATGTTTTAAAAAAAACAAACACAAAAAGAACAAGCAAGGAAAAACAGCAACTTGTATTCTTATGCCAGTGAGATTGAGAAAATCTTTAAGTGAGATTTAATTCACACAAATAATTAGTTAAAGATATAAACAACATTATGGCAAGATGAAGTAGACGGTATTAAAATTCAGAAATCTATGGAATGATCTTTTACATGTCTTAAGAAACTTTCTAATTCAAATAAAAATCATTAAATAAATGTCCTGTTTTTCTTATATTCTCCATGGTACCTAACACAAGAATGTGCCTGAAGTGGGTTCATTTTTATTGAATTAAAGAAGGAGAATCTGAAATAAAATTTAAATTATAAATATAGAGGCTGGTTTGAAGTTTTTATTGTTTTCTTTTGTGGTCTGTTGTTACTGTAATCAGATGCAATCTCTCTATCAATACGAGTAAAGCATATTGAAACTAATTATGCTGTTTGTCCATCCATTTGTTCACTCATTTATTCAAAACCATGTGCCTATTCTCATTTACAGAATAGAGTAAATGGTGCTTTTTCAAGTGTAATATTCTTGAGGATGCCTGAATTCTGAGATTTAGATTAGTTTCCTAAAAGTCAAAGGGCAGAGTCTAAATAGAAGGTATCTTTACTTATTCACGCACTGAGTGGCCACCACAGTTCAAGCTTTACTACAAACTGCACATATAGTGACAAAGAGACAGTCCTTGGCAACAAAAAGTTTATTCTAAGAAAGTCAGGGATAGCTCTCAAAGATAGCAACAGCCAACCCCCCTAATTGTAGAAAATATACTAGTAAATAGTCCATTTTAGCTAAATTATGGTATAGTAATAGAAACATTCTGAAAAATAATCCAGAGCCAGTTCAGGGATAGAATGGCGTTTATAATCACTTAAAAATTTACCCTTCATCCAGCTAAGTCCAAAATGTTATTCAAAGTTTTTAGGCAAAAAAGGAAAATGATCAGAGATGTACTGATTTGAGAAAAGCAGCTGAGTCATGTGTTCAAAAGACATGACTAAGGGGTGAGCAAGTCAAGGTGGTTTGTGAAGAATAGTTTTGTAAATTGGTATGAAAAGCGCTGAGAGATTTTAAGGGGCTGTGGATTGGATGGGAAGATTTTGTTTTTCCACCATGAATGTTTTCCAAGCATATATGTTAGACAGACCAGAAAGTCAGTGGAAATAAAGAAATTGAATAAATAGAAACATAATTGATGGGACTTGTTTCCCAGGCAATGGAAGAATTGTGAGATAAGGATCACAGGTAGCAAAACTTGTCTTGGAAAAGAATTATTCTTTATTCTGAGAAGGAAAGGGTGGTCTCAAGTGAAGAAACAGCAGAATGCTTCAGTCTCGTGTAATTGCTCACCGTTCCTACACAGGTCTCGTTTTCATGGCTGCGTGCATCTACACAGAGTGTTTCTTCTGCCTAGATTGTCCTCACTCTCTTTTCCAATTAGCTCACATGTGACTTCCATAAAAATCTTTGCTGAGCCCCATCCCCTCTTCTAGCCTAGGCAGTTTTATTTGTCATTACTTCTATGCATCTACAACAAAATACTTTTTTTTGCACTTAAAAATTAGAGCAACCATTCGATCACTCGATTATTCAAAAATATTTAAATGCCTACTTTATAATAGGTTCCCTTTTAGTCTGTGAAATCACAGGCATTTGCAAGATATGCATAGTTTTTGCCTTCATTAAGCTTTATTCTGATGGAGGAGACGTTCCCCAAACAAGAAAGCAGGCAAACAATAAGCACTTTTAATAAATCTTGTGAAGGAAATAAGCAATAGAAAGGGATAGAAAATAGAAAGAGTAAGAGGGTTAGGAGATTTCTGCTTTGAACAGGAAGGTCAAGAAGAGGAGGAAAGTTCCTTTAAGTCAAGTTCTAAAAGAGAAGTAAGCAGATGTGTGAACAGTTGTACGAGAGAGTGCTGCGTGAACACAGGCCACTGAAGGCAGAGAACTCAGCACGTGCAAAGGCCCTGAGAAGGAACAGAACTTGCCATGGGGAGGGAACTCATCAGAGGCATGAATGGCTAGATCTGTGCTGTTGAATACAGTGCCAAGTCACATGCATATTTGAATTTACATTAATATTAAATGTAACTTAAATTTCAGTTCTCAGTTATACTAGCCACGCTTTAAGTGCCCAATTGCCACTTGAGGCTAGTGACTACTCTACAGGACAGAGCAAAAAGAGAACATTTTTATCATCACAGATTGTTGTTTGTTTGTTTTGGACAGTTTATGGGCAGTACACAGACTCTGATATCATGAGTAAAGGGGAGAAAAACAAGTTGTATGGATAGATAGAAAGGAAGTAGTATATGCAGATTGTCAATTGCGGAGTTAGCGCTGAACATGACCTTTCTGTGAGATCCTTAGCAGCAGAGATAATGCTGTGTTAATGCTGTTCCTGTAGACTCAGGTCCTTAAGAACTTTTTGATAAGTGAGCTGACGAATGAGTAAAAGTCGAGTTCATCCTTATATCAGATTGCTTAATCTTTCCAACTCATTTGAAAAGAATGACTCAAACAAGACTGACAAAGGAAAAATGAAGGGAAAAAAAGGTATTTGAAGAACCTATTTGGATCTTAATAAATGAGAATTCATTTGCTGAGAATGAGGGTGGAAGGCATAGTTTCTAGATACAAATAATTGCTATTGGAAATGTGAAGGGGACTTTTAGCCAATTAAAAAAAATTGAATTAGTTAGTTGGAATTCAATGGCTTAAATTTATGGTACTCTTCCCATTTATCAAGGTTTTTTTTCTTCCAATTTCTCTATGGAGAGATACCAAAATAATAAATAATTTTGCACATGATCTTAGCCAAAAGGCCAAGAAGCAATAGAAAAAGTAATTTTAGACCCTGGCTTACAATAAGGAAATCAACAGGTTGATATAATAAAGAGCAATTGGTGGTGGGTCAGATGCATCAGGTAGAGTAAAAAACATGGAGATTAAAAGCAAAATCAATGTGTTTGAAGATTCTAGTGTATAAAGTGAGCTTGTTAACACAGAGGCTGATTTTGGGAAAGAAAGCATATGGCAGGTGTGCAGGAAATGCAGAGAGGTTAAAAAGTCTGGAGTTTGGAATATGAATGAAGATTTAGTAGCATCAGCAATAGTACCATTAAAAGATAACGCGACTATGGTCAAATAAAAATGTGAAATTTAGATCATTGGAGCAATACTAAATGATAGCAAGGCCTAATTTTTTCTCTAATTTTTAAATCAGGTTTTATCATAATCATGAATTTCTCAGAAAATCCACTTTTGATCTTTCTGACTAGGTCAGTTCCCTTATTATACCAAATCATAATATGTTTTTCCGTTATAGTTATTATTTTTAAGTAGCTCTGTTAATTCATTGACAAAAAAGTTGATAACATGGCCCTTAGAATTGAAAGGAGATTAAAGTAAATAACATTAATTGAAGAAGATGGAAAATTTCAAGGAACTATCAAGTCATGGTTTTAGAAGAAGTGACAGGAACATTGATGTGAAAAAGGGATGAGGTTAGCAGATGAGCTGGGATGGGGAAATAGAATCAGATGCTAAAATCACACCAAAATCTTGGTGGTATATGGAAAAGAGACAGTGAAGTATTGAAAGACAGCAAGAAAATTATTATTGGAGGTTAGAGATATGGCCTATCTTTTTATTCAGTGGCAAAGATTTTAGTAACATAGTGAACAGAAAATATATCTAAGAACTGGTGCATTTGGATAAAAAGACCTCAGGCTTCGTGTTCAAAGTACTAAATGGTTTCTTTTAGCTATATATGGAAAGGTGTGGATATAAAGAGATCAACTAAAAAGAGTCCTACTCAGTTTTCTAACAGATTTTATCGAAAACATAAAGGATTTAGAACGTACTGAGTTAAAAGAATTATTTTTCATTCTCAGATTTTTACAACCAGCAAGGGATTCTTAAAGTATATACAAAATGCCTGAGGGTGCATACAAAATCCAGGACATGCCCGGTAAATTGTAACACCATGCATGGTTCAGAGTTTAGATCAAGGATGTGGCTGAAAGAGCCCTTAGGACACAACCCCAAGATTTAAAACGTCTCTTAAAAGAAATCCTAAAGTGTTGTCTTATAATGATTCCTATTAAAAGGTAGAAAATAAATCATTTCAATGGAATTTGTAGATGAGGTATATTTATTTATTTTATTATTTTTTTTTTCAAGGAGACAAGGTCTCACTCTGTTCCCAGCAGGCTTGAGTGCAACCTATGCAATCAAAGCTCACTACAACCTCAAACTCCTGACATCAAGCTGTATTTCCAGTTTAGCCTCCCAAATAGCTAGGGCTACAGGCATTTGCCATCACACTTACCTAATTAAAAAAAAAATTGTTTTTAAAGACGGGAGTCTCACTATGTTGCTCAAGCTGGTCTCAAACTCCTGTCTGCAAGCAATTATTCTTCCTCCGCCTTTCAAAGTGCTGGGAGTAATTACAGGCATGAGCCACTATACCTGGGCTTTTAAAAAAAATTATACACTGAATCCCAATGAGATTCATAAGTAATTCATGATACTTTAAGAAAATTATATTGGCAAAGTATCATTAACTTGGACCGAAAAAGATAATGACAATTCAAAAATTAAAAAGCTGAAGGCACAATCACTTAGTGTCCTAAAAAGAAAAAGAGAAAAATATGAAAATTAAAAAATAATTAAAGTAGAGGCAGGCTAAGAAAGCTATTGTGGCAAACATTTTTAAAAAAGAAAAGTATGTCTCAGAGTGAAGAATGGAAAAATCACTCCCAAGAAATAAAAGTGGGCCATAATCAAGGAATTGGCAACATGTGTTTGCCTAGATTTAAGAATTGTAATAAAGTAGGTGTACTGGTGTGTCTTGCCTCATTTCCAAATCTGAGTGTCTATTAGGGATTGTATATGCTGTGCAAATAGGAGACAAGTAATTTGTGTCTTTAATTTTCATAAGTTAAAGTCAAACAGAGCAATCCTGTTACAGGACCAGATTTTAATGAGAAGCTCCTCAATTTCAATATGAGTGAATTTGGTAATGAGATGAGTCTTTGCAGGTCTTGGGTGGGAGGTGAGTAAATTTTGCATCTGTAAATGATGTAGATCACTGGCAACCAGAAGACAGACCATCATAGGTAATTTACAAAGATAGTCTGAAAATGAACCATACTTCTCAATATTCATGTTCCTATTCCATCCCCTCCCCTAGAAACTGGGCTGGCTCAGCATTTTAACCAATAGAATGTACAAGAAGTGATTTTCCTGGTTAGGTCTTCAGGAGTTTTGCAGCTACATGCAGGCCTCTTGAAACTCACTGTTGAAAACCCCTACTTTGAACCCAACTCAACTGCCATGCTGTGAGAGACTCAAGACATGTGAAAGAACATCCATAAGGCATTCATAGTAATTCCCTCCACTGAGCTTTCTGCCAATAGCAAGAACAAATTGTTTGCCTATGAATGATGTACCTTGGAAACTCAGTCCACTGGCACCTTCAGACGGTGATAGATTACAACCACATCAGAGACCCCAAATCAAAAACACCAGCTGGTCATTGATCCTATTCAATAACCATCATTATGACAGAGAATAATAAATTTCTGCTTTAAAGGCTCTACATTTTCAAATAGATTATACATGGATATTTAATCAGCACACACACAATATTCCCTATATGTTCTAATTTCCATTGTAGATGATAAGTACCTTGAAATCATCATCTGTATCTGCTTCATCTTTATGCCCATGATCATGTGTAGCACGTTCTCCATAGTATTCAACATATATATATATTACACAAATAATTAGTGCTTCCTACACTGCTAGTATAATCTTTAAACAAAAATCAAATCAAATCATTTCCCTTTTAGCTGGTCTGTGGGCCATCGTGGCTACTGATGAGAAACCCAGACATTAGAATTATTATACCTATAAGTCACACACCATTTTCTTGGTCTACATTTTCAGCAGTTTTATTGTTATGTGTCTGATCATGGATCTCTTTGGGATTTTGCTCTTTAGAATTTATTGAGTTTCTCAAATTTGTTAAGTTTAGGCCTTTTAACAAATTTGGGGAATTTTCAGCTTTATCACATTCTTTCCCCTCTCTTTCTTCATCTCCATTTATACAGATGCTAGATGTCTTGGTATTATCTCTCCAAGCCCTGAAGCACTGTTCAACCTTTCCAATCTTTTCATTGCCTGTTGTTCACATTGATTAATTTTTAATGATCTATTTTCAAGTTCACTGAGTCCCTCCTTGGTCATTTTGATTCTGATATTGAGCCCCTACTAATAAATTTTTAAATTTTGTTTCTTGTATTTTTTTCCATTCCAAAATTTGTTTCTGGTTTGTTTTTATATCTTATCTTTCCTTGCTGAGACTTTCTATTTTCTCATTTGTTTCAAGAATGTTCAGCTTTATTTCTTGGGATATGCATAATCCTTTAAAGTATTTGTCTGATACCATATTTTTCTATGTATTATGCACTCTTGTTTTTGGCCCAAACATTCGGGAAAAAAATCTTTCATTTTCGTTTTTTAATTCAAATTTTTATTTGTTTAGATTTATATCATTGTTTTTGTATTATAAAGGAATCGTAACATTGCTTTCTTTTAACATATTGTGGTACAAGCAGTTTTATTGAACAAATAATTATAAACACAAGAACAGATACAAGGTACAAGAAATGTTATGCACCAGTAACAAATTTATGACATTTATGTATTATAGAAGGCCAAAAGCCCTTCATCAGTGTTAATATAAGAAGTATAGTCTTCTTCAATTTCTACATTATTGGTGTCTTCTGGAGTCACTTTCCTCATCCAGGTACATTTCACTGTCCTCGGTTCCATCCAAGAATTGTTGATGCCACATTTTTTAAACAGTTTCACAAACTACTTCCTTCTTGATGCTGTTCCCTGATGTTAGGATCCAACCTCAAATCTGAGCAATTGGTGCTTTCTTGATTCTGCTTGTAGGTGTTCAATCATCACCAGCTGACTGTATGCATAAAGTCACTTTTTCTTCATTGGGACCTTAAAGGACTTGTTTACTAACACATGAAGAGATTTCAGCTGGCTGGTTAGCCCATTAAGTACCAACAAGTTGGGTTTTCAAGTCTGCTGAAATTGCTTTCGTACGTCATGTAGCATGAGATTTTGTTGCAAGTTCATCGTACGTTCAACAAAACCAATGACTATATCCGACGGTCTTATTTTGCATATGAATGTCATTATTACTTTCTACGAAAGCATTACACTTTGAATGCATACGCATAAATAGAAGAATTAAAAACATTTATATCTATATGCACAGAATTAGTACTACGCAGGTATAATGTGCATCCTCATTTTTCCCCTAAAAATTTGGGCAAAAAATGTGCACATTATACACAATAAAATATAATAATTTGAAAATGCGTGTCTTTTCAGCTTTGACATCTATTGCCATTTCTTTTGTGAGCTGATATTTTTCTTTTTCTTTGTATACTTAGCCCTTCCTGTATGTGTGTGTGTGCGTACGTACGAGCGTGCATAGGTGTTTGTTGAGAAGCAATAGCTTCTTTTCTTTTTTAAATCTTTTGAATTTTTTATTTTTTTTTTTATTCACCAAGACATGGAATCAACCCAAGTGCCCATCAACTCAAGAATGCTGTAGTGTATGTATACCATGGAATACTATTAAGCCATAAAAAAGGAGACTTACATCTTTTATATTTATATGCTTTGCTTTACATGCGGATTGTATGCTAGATATTTTTAACATTAAGTTACAGACTCTAGGCCTTGTATAAATCCCAGGATAATGGTTGGTTTTTATTATTTTGTTTCGGTAGGCAACCATTGACTTGAAAGGTCCCATTTCTAATGTACTTACTATGGGCTGTGGTTGCTGGTCTGGGGCCTGGGCAGTGGTGTAGACCATAGTTCTCAAAGACTTTCATATTCTGTTTTGAGCCAAATCCATTCATCCACGGGATGAATATCTCTTTCCACAGTTTATGTAATAGCTCTCTAGAATTCTATGACCTCCACACTTTCTGAGTCCTCATTTTTATTTCCCAAAAGACAAATAAAAATATTTGATGCAATCATAGAGAAAAAATAAACAGAAGAAAAAAGAAGAACAGTAAAAGAGAAAAAAAATAGTAACACGGATTAAAATGTTTAAAATGTGGATACAGTAATTTGTTAAACATATTGCCATTTGTTTTCCTCAATGGATTGGATTCATGAAAGAAAGCTTCATTTTTCACTGTGTTATAGGCATTGTTCCATTCTTTCAAACAGAAAAATGAGCTCATGTATCAGAAAACAAATTAAAATTTAAGGGAAAAGGGCCCCAGCAGTACACTCTTTCTTGAAAGCCAAGAAAGAAGAAGAAATAAGCAACGTAAATCAGACTGTCCTGTTAAGCAAATCTAAAGAATGCTTAAAGAAGGGAAACACACCCTTCGTTCCAGCTGTGGGTTCTGCCTATTGTTGGATCTAATGAAAGGTTACTTTCTTTCTGATGTTTATTCTAGAATAATAATAAAGGTCATTGATCTCAAATTCTAGATTGTTTTTTGCCCATCATCCACCCACAGTTTTATATTGTCTTATTTTACATAGGGTTTTTTTATTTTCCTCAAATCTACAAATAATTTTTTTAAAAGAAAGTATTCTCAGGTTTTAAAGCAATTATTTGTCACTCTATGACCAAAGCTAAAAATCCACCCTGCACAGTTTCTTGGGTTGTCGTCTGACACCGTGTTAGGGATACATTTGTTATTTTATTTTTAAGTCATGTGCTAACAACCTGTTTTTCTCTACTAGACTTCAGAACATCTATAAGATGAAATAAAGCATGTCTTTCAAAGTATCATATTTTGTTTTTAAAAAGTGGAAGAAAAGGTTTGTTATAACGATAGGTTGAAATAGTTCACAGTGCCCATGGTAAAATTTTCTTTGCCTTCTAGATTTCACCCACATGCAAAAATGTGATATTTCTTCTAAATGATAAAATACTTTCATTGGATTTCACAGAGAAAAGGAGATATTAAATTAATCTGGGCTCAACCTCCTTATCATCATAAGCTTCAATAAAACAGAGGCTTCAGATCAGTGATACAAGAAAAGTGTAAGAAGCTTTAGAAAAGGGTCGTGTTGCTCAGCCTGGCTCTGAATAAGAAATTCATTTCCGCATGCACATATTCCGTGTGCCCTCAGCAAATGTTCTCAGATATCCTCATTCTAAATCTTTCTTTTTATCTTATTCCTGGTGTTGCCTTACCTTTGTTTCTCTACATCAGTAAGAACATTCTAACATGCTGGACAGAACATGCAAGCACCTTTGAACCTTTACATCAGAAACCTCAAGTTACTAAAGGAACCCCAAAATATTTCACCCCAAAATATAATTCTTTGACATATTTCAAGATAGTTATTCAGAGGGCTTGCAGACAGGAATAGTCCTGAGAAGCAGCCTTTTGTGAAGACTTTCATGTATAGAGGAAAGTCTCCATTGGCGAAATAAACAGCCACCCTCTCTACGAACGACCCCCACTCTTGTCAGGATCAAGGAGACATTAAGTCGAGCACAAGCTGCCATCCATTCTTTCTGAGGGCAGCTCTGAGACTACCTGAGATATTTTCATCTGCACAGTATGACACCTTTTTCTCTTCCCTCAGTATGTGAGTTGGCTGTAAGCCGTCCCCCAAGTCCAGGGAAACTGGTTCCAGAGTATTGTTTTGTGAGTTCACTCATCACTTAAAGTCATTTATGCATACACAGCCCTGCGTCTCTGTTCCCCCGTGAAGAAGCTATTTCAACATGAACCTTTGAGTCTTATTTTACATGACTCTAATGCCCGTATGCACATTCATAAATTTGTGTTCCTTCTTTTTTATTAATCCATTATCATTTTGTTTTATAGACTCAAATTATAGAAACTTCACGGCAAAAATTTAAGCTTTCCTTCATCACCAATGAAGAGATTACCTTCGTTTTAAAGTAAAATAGTGAAGCAAGGTAGTTTGATCCCAAGATGGATGGTAACAAGCTTGCTTCTACCAAAACTTCTGCTTAGTAAATACACACACACAGACACATACACACACATATACATCAATAATACTTTTTATTCATCCCATAAATAACCTTTGAGTTTTTACTATATCCTAACTATATTCTATGTTTTAGGGACATAATAGTGAAGAAATCAAATGAAAATGTCTGTCAAAAGAATTTACATTCTACTTGAAAAAGACAGCTAATTAACATAATAAGTTATTTATAAGTATGTCATAAAATACTAAGTACTATAAAAGCAGATAAGTCCAAGAACCAGGGTTCAGGTTACAGCATTAAGCAGAATTTACTGACAAAA
This sequence comes from Perodicticus potto, assembly GCA_963574655.1. Taxonomy (NCBI): domain Eukaryota; kingdom Metazoa; phylum Chordata; class Mammalia; order Primates; family Lorisidae; genus Perodicticus; species Perodicticus potto. The sequence goes on along the minus strand of CAUYRH010176293.1, from coordinate 32,117 downwards.
TGAATGTCAGGTTTGCAGAGAGAAAGGAGTCAGGGAGGTCTCCTGAAGCCTGAAACGATGAGGGTCCTATACACGAGATGTGGGAGAAAGAGAGAAAGTTTGGAGGGGTAATTAATTGGAGGAGTTCAGGAGTCCGTTTTGTCTATAGTAAATGTCTAGTATCCATTAGGAATCCAAGTGGAGATATCAAGAAAATATTTGGGTATGTAATTTTGAAATAAAGTGAGGTATCTGGGCTGAAGACATGCATTTGGGCATTTTCTATATGTAGATGGTATTTAATATGTTTAACTTAGTTGCAGTCATTAAGGGAATGAAAAAAGAGATTAAAGAAAAAAGGTGCTTTTTATGTCAAATGGTGCTGAGAGGTTAAGATTAAAAATGAGTTTTGACCATTGAGTTTGTCAATACAGTGGTCATCATTTTCATAGTAAGAGTTTATTTGTTTGGATATTGGGGAAAATCCAGACTGGAGTAGAAGAGGGGGATGAGAAGATGAGGAGCAGATTCAATGAGCACAGTTAACTCTTCCAAAGCACCTTCGCCTACCCAGTTTTTCTGTTAGAAATTTCCACTTGTGTGTTTTCTTCACTTGAGGCGGGCTGCTTCCATTTTGTTGATTTTATTATGGAATGCTATCCCGGAGATAAAGAAGCAGAGATGAGAAAAGTGAAGAAGGAAATCAGGGAGGTGAACCAAAATAAGGGTGCATCATGGGGCTAACTATTATTATTATCATCATTATTATTATTTTAGAAAAACAGGGTCTCACTCTGGCACCCCGGCTGGAGAGCTGGAGTGCCGTGGGCAGAACACAGCTCACTTGCAGCCTTGACCCTGCCTGCTCAGTCTCCTGAGTAGCCAGGATGACAAGCCTATGTCACCATGCCCAGCCTGAGCTAACTGCTACTAAGCGTGACTAACTGTTCAATCCTTGGAACACTCTTGTACTTCAGGACCATATATGTGTTCATGGAGAAAGACAGAAGAATATATTCCCCAGTTCCCGTGTCTTTTTGGTCAAGGATTCATTCCATGATCTGCCACTTCCTCCCCACTTAAAGTTACCATATGCACGGGAACTATGTGGGACCTTCAGTATCTTTTACCATGTTGTCTTCAGAGAAGCCCCATCATAGGACACAAAGTACTTGAGATATGGACAGTAGGTGGCGCTCTGTTGAGACAGGCTAGCTGATACTATGAAAGACTCCGAACAGCCTGCTGCTGAACATTAAGGTGTGTAATAGTATCAGTGGAAATGATAACCTGGCATCAAGACTGTAGAAATAATTCAAGTCCTTTATTTTTATGGAAACGGGGTCTTGCCATGCTGTCCAGGCTGGTATTAAACTCCTAACCTCAAGTAATCCTCCTGCCTCAGCTTCCCAAAATGCTGGGATTGCAAGCATGAGCCACTCTTCCTGGCTCAAGTCATTCTTGGTCATTCCAAGTCTTCTATAGAATATATCTCAAATTTTATAGGTTTCAAAATATAATATCTCAAATTTTATGGGTTCCAAATGAACTTCTACTTGTTTACTTCCAAAACTTATTTCTTCCATAGTTCATTTCTGTTCTCTCCTTATAGGTGGTATGTAATGCTTTTCCCTAAATGCAAAATAATCCTTAACTCCTTTTCTTTCATACTCACATCTGATCTGTTAGGAAATCAGTTATAGCCAACTCACTTCTTTTGCTACATCATTTCTCTTTTAGGTTACTGTACTGTAACCTAAAAGAGAAATTCTTTCAAAATGTAAGTACGATCATCTGTCAGAGAAAGTCTTTTAAAATGTAGGTACGACCATGCTCTTCTTCTGCTCAGAGGCCCACAATGGCATCCCAACTCACTCAGAGTCGAGTCCCAGAACTTTCATGGTCTTCTGTGATCTGTTCCCGCCCTGATCATTTCTCCAACTACTCTCCTGCACATCCTCTCTCTGCCAGTCATACACATCTCCTTCCTACTCTTCAAATAGACTCAGTCACTCCCAGGGCTTTGTCTTAGTACTTGCAGTGTTCTCCCACTGGAAGATGATCAGCCTTGCTCCTCCCCTCTCTTTCTTCAGGACTTGGCTCAAAGGTCCTCACCTAAGATCCCATTGCTGGGCATCTACCCAGAAGAAAAAAAAAATCCTTTCACCACAGGGACACTCGCACTACACTGTTTATCACAGCTTAGTTTACAATCGCCAAAATGTGGAAACAGCCTAATTGCCCACCAACCCAGGAATGGATTAACAAGTCGTGGTATATGTATACCGTGAAATACTATTCAGCCATAAAAAGAGATGGAGACTTTACATCTTTTGTAGTAAAGCATCACAAGGATGGAGAAACAAGAATCCTGTGTATTTAATTCTGATATGAGGACAATTAAGGTCCTAGCGCACAGTGGGGGTGGGGGATGGAGAGAGCTGAGAAAAGGAAGGAGGGCGGGAGTGGTGGGACTAGAGGTGTGGTTCACCTTTTGGAGGCGGGACACAATTATAACAAGGTCCTTATCTGACAAAAGCAATCAATGTAACCTGGCTCTGTGTACCCTCAATGAATCCCCAAGGTTAAAGAAAAAAAGAAAAGTCTTCTCTAACCGTTCGATACATAGAGATACGTATTCATTTCTTTACCTCTGTGTCTCTCAATATAATATAAGTTTCTTAAAGCAGAGAATTTCTTTGCCCTCTTGACTATTGAATCCCTACTCTCTAGATCAGTATTTGTCACACAGAAGGTGCTTAATGAACATACATTAAATAAAAACGACATTCATGGCATTCTTTGCACTATATGAACCATGTTTTCTTTCTTCTTATTATCTCATTAGTGCAATAGAACTTTTTAGCATCTGTCTGTAGAAAATGCCACGTCACCATAATCCTTCAGAAGACAGAAAAAGAAATTTAAAGTAAAGCATCACATGTATGCAATTTCCTGTTAACACCCACTGTCTGGTTTACTTTCAATCTTCTCTAACTTCTTTTAAGCTCTTTCATGAAGCAGACAAGAACATTATCAAGTTTTCATTATTAAGCTGTAGGTGAAATATAAGAAAAAATAAAGATACGGATATAATTTCCCCAAATGATCACTATTGTGTTATTACGCCAGTCTTTTTTCTCTCTATGGTTCATTTGGGTAATTCCTACTGCTATGCCTTCAGGTTCACCAGTTTGTTTTGTTTTTGTCTTTTGAGACAGCGTTTCATTCTGTTGCCCAGGTTAGAGTGCATTGGTTTCATCATAACTCACTGAAGGCTCCAATTCCCAGGCTCAAATGATCTTCCTGCCTCAGCCTCCCAAGTAGCTAGGACTACAGGTGTATGCTCAGCTAATGTTTCTATTTTTTTAGAGATAGGTTTCCTATGTTGCTGAGGCTAGTCTCAAACTCCTGGTTTCAGGCAATCCTCCTGCCTGGTCCTATCAAGGTGAAGTTCACCAATATGTATTCTAGAGTTTCTAATAAGCCACTAATAATCTCCATGAAGTTTTCATTTTAGAAATTTTATTTTTCATCTCTTAAAGGTTAGTTTGAATCTTCCTTAAAAATCTCTTCCAAATGGAAGAGATCTCTTCTCAAACCAGGAGTTTAAGACTAGCCTCAGCAACATAGGAAACCTATCTCTAAAAAAATAGAAACATTAGCTGAGCATACACCTGTAGTCCTAGCTACTTGGGAGGCTGAGGAATGTTATCATTTAAAAAGGATATTTGAGTGGAAAGAAAGTTTAAAAACCAGTGACATTTCAAGATGCTTTAAATATCTAACTTGTACTCCTGCTTAAAAAAAGTCCTTGTAGATATACTATATGCCACAGACATCCTAAAATAAAAAATTGATTAGATTTTGGAAAAAAAAAAAAATCTCTTCCATGTATTTACTTAATGTGTTCAATCTTCCCTCTAGTTTTTTTTTTTCTTTTCTTTTAACACATAGGCTATAGTTACAACTTTTAAAGTCCCAGTTTGCTAACTCCATCATCCATTTCATTTCAGGGTTAGTATTAGCTAATTGATTTTTTCCTCAGCATTTCGTATTTCTTTTTGCTTCTTTGCACATCTAGGAATTTTTGGTCCAATACCAACACTATAAATTTTACTTTGATGGGTATTAGTTATTTTAGTGTTTCTAAAAAGGTTCTTGAGCTTTATTCTGATTTGCACTTACTTGGACACTATTTTATTCTTTCCAGGTTGTATGTATGCTTTTGTTATACGGGTCCAGAAATGTCTTCAGGATAGGACTAATTTTGCTCCCCTCCTAAAACAATATCTGGTACGTGACTCCATGTACCTTGAATTATGAAGTTTACCACCATGGCTGGTGGAATTTCAAACTATTCTTAAGCCTTTACTTAGCCCTGAGGATTGGCCCTCTGCATCTTTTGGGTGGTTCTTTCCCCTTCCTTGAGTACTTTGTGGACATCCCAGTACTCAGCCGAAGCCTCAGATATAGCCCCACTGCAGATCTCGGGGGCTGTATGTGGAGCTCCCCCATCCTGCACTCTGTCCTGAGAACTGCAGCTTCCTTAGGCCTCCCCAAGGTACCTGGTTTATCTCTTTGACTCAGGGAGTCCCATGAGATCAGTTTGGATTCCCCTTTTCTCGTGGTCCTCCTGAAAGTCCAAGCAATTTGCTGGGAAAATTAATTGATTTTACTTCCTTTAATTGTTCTCTCTCAGAATGAAACATCATGATTCCTTATATTTTGACCTGTTGTTTTAGTTTAGATTTTTTAAGGTATAGGAGTATATCCAGTCTCTATTAACCACTTTTGGCCAAGCAGGAAACCACATACATATTTTTAAAATATAGAAGACAGGTTCCATGCCTGAGAGAGCTAACACTGAGTTTTGTTCACACCGAGGAATTAGAGAAGTGATGAGTATTCACTTTGGTGGAAGGAAAGTGCTGCTGAAGAAATTCCATCATTCTACCCTCACACAGTTCTCTGAGGCAAGGGATGCTATAACTCATATGCTGGGTACATAGGAAAGCATCACACCTTCCATCTGGCTATGTCCACTTGAGCTTTCTGTAAAGTTTAAAAGGTCTCAGCTGAATGAAGTGAGAAGTGGACTGCAGGAATCCTAGATGAACAAGGAGGATCAGTAACTGCAATGAAAATAGAGGCAACTTCTTGGCTAAATGGAATTCCAGGATTGAAGCCCTTTGACAATGCTCCAGAAGACATTCAGCTTTAATATTCTAAAGATCCACTCAGGTATACCAACTTCAACTACTACTTACCAAATGCAGAAAGTATAAACCAACCAAATGGATACAAATCGCCCCATTCTCTTGACCTCTTCTCCTCCTCCTACCAGCTTCAATCAACATAGTAGCTAAAAGAAAAAAGGTGAGCACAGACAGAGGTGTTAGCAGAAGCATCATGCATACCTTCTCCCTGTCAACTTCCAACTGATTGCAATAGGGAAGAGAAAATTGAATTATAATGCAAGCAAAGAGTTTTAAATAATTATGTAGCTTTATACATTCTAAGTATTGGATTGTGACTATGTTATAACTTAAATTAAGCCCAAAGAGGTTAGCCCAAAGAGGAGAGCTTTTCTAAAGACATACATGCCAGTGTATGGCAAAGGTGAACTTAAAACATAGATCTTACATATAAGTCTCTTATCCATCTTGAATTAATTTTTGTGAGTGGTAATTTCACATTCTTCTGCATGTGACTATCCTATTTTCCCAGAACCATTCATTGAATTGGCTTTCTTTTCCCCAGTGAACATTGTTGTCTGCTTTGTCAAAGATCAGATGGATTTAGGTAGGTGTTTTTTATATCTGTAGTCTTCATTTTGTTCCATTGCTCTATGCCTCTGTTTTGCTACCAATGCCATGTTGTTTTGTTTACTATAGCCTCATAGCATAGTCTGGTAATGTGACACATAGCTAAGGAAACAATCAACAGAGCAAATAAATAAGCTACAAAATGGGAGAAAATATTCACAAGCTACATATCTGAGAAGGGACTAATAACCAGAATACACAAAGAACTCAAGCAAATCCACAAGAAAAGAATAAATAATCACACTAAAAAGTGGGCAAAAGACATGAACAGAATCTTCTAAAAAGAAGACAAACAGCCAATCAACATATGAAAAGATGCTCAGTGTCACTAACCACAAGGGAAATGCGAATTATAACTACAATGAAATATATCCTCTTGCCCTTTTTACAACGTCTTTTATATAAAAAGACAAAAAATGATAGACACTGGCATGGATGTAGAGAGAAAGAAATGCATATGCACTGTTGGTGAGACTGCAAATTAGTACAATCTCTATGGAGAATAGTATGGTGATTCCTCAAAAAACTAACGGTGGACCTACCATTCAATTCAGCAATCCCACTACTGAATGTCTACCCAAAGGAAAAGAAGTCTATAAAAAATACATTTGCACTTGAATGTTTATTGTAGCACAACTCACACTTGCAAGATGTGGAATCAAACTGAGTGCCCACCAATTGATAAGTAGATTAATGAAATGGGAAACTATACACATACCGTGGAATATTAGTCATAAAAAAGATGAATTAATGCCTTTTACAGCAATTTGGATAGAACTAAAGACTAAAGACCATTCTTCTAAGTAAAGTGTCTCAAGATTGGAAAAACAAACACCTTACGCACTCATTATTAAATTGGAACTAGCCAATGGGCACATATGTGCGCTGAGGGAAATAAAAGGCATTGGAAATCAGACAGGGAACAAAGGGGAGGAGGGGGGAGGCATTATTTGGGTAATGGACACACACCTGTAGTCATGCTTTAAGTATTACAAAAGCAATCCATGTAAGTAAAAACATTTGTAGCCCCTTAACATTTTGAATTTTTTCTTTTTCTGAGACAGAATCTCACTGTGACACCCTTCCCTAAGGGTGATGGGTCCTATTCAATTTTATTTTTTTTTCTACAGAGTCTCACTATGTTGCCCTTGGTAGAGTGCTGTGGCATCACAGCTCACAGAACCTCCACATCTTGGGCTTCATTGATTCTCTTGCCTCAGTCTCCCAAGTAGCTGGGACTACAGGTGCCCACCACAACACCTGGCCATTTTTTGGTTGCAGTTGTCATTATTGTTTGGCAGGCCTAGGCCAGGCTCAAACCTACTAGCTTAAATGAATGTGGCTGGCGCCCTACTCAGTGAGCCACAGGCCCTGAGCCAACATTTTGAATCTTTTTAAAAACGTAAATCAAACAAATGAATGAACAGCAATGATAACAACAACAAAAAGGTATAGCCCTATTATCCTCATGTCTCTTATCACTAGATAATTAAATGAACCAAGTCTCTGCATTACCCAAACACAGACTCAGCTTAATAAGATTATTTTAAGGCAAAGCATACAAGTCTTAATTTCTCAACCAAAAATTAGTATTCATAATAACTATTGAGTCAGTGGTTTAATCATTTTATTTAGTCAAATAAAATTCAGTGCTATATTTAAAGACCTTATATGTTCTCAAACTTTCCAGACAATTCCGTACAACTTTATTCTTTTAACAAAGTCAAGTTATTAAATATGAATTTAATGTATATTTTTATATTGCTCTATGTAAATAAGCTAAGAAATCAATAAGATTATCTTTTCTCAGACAACATATTTCATTTCAAAATTTGTTTATTTGCATAAAATGAATAGGTACCTAAACCTTCCTGTGAGCCTAGGTGCTAGGGATATAGCGGAAATCAAGACAGACAAAAAGACTACATCACAAAAACTATAAACCTGCAAAGAAAATAGGGGCAAGCAAGTAACTACAAATGTAAATTATATTATGAAATGTAAGTGCAATGTGTTAATATCATTGAAGCCTTATATTAAGATTTCTAGAGACGGTTTCCCAAAGGGAAACAATGTTTGAGTTGAGTTCAGAGAAGGTGAGTAGGAACTAACTAAGTGAAGATGGGATTAAAGGAAAAGCAAGGGATTCTTTAGTTCACTAACTGGAGCATATCACATACTAATCAATACAGGATAGAGGCCAGGCTGCCTTTTAGTGCTGTTGGGATTTTACTTTTTTATGATTATAAAATTTTCTTACTTTTTTGTTGACCTCATTTTTGTATAAAATGCAAGCAGTACAGAAGAGAGAAACAAAATATAAAATGTAATCTCCCTAAAGTCTCTAAGACTTCCCTGACAGTTTGGGGTATAACTTGGGGAATCTTTTCCACCTATCAAATGTTATGCAGAGAATTAAACATCCCAGAAAGGCTTAAACTATAATATCATTCAACATGCATCATAAAACGTCTAGTGGGTCTCTTCTCATACCAATAAATGTAAATATAAACAAATCTTATCTTCGGGCCCGTGGGATATCAAACTTGATCAAACCAATTTGTATGTTGACATTGTTTCTGTTTTTAAATACATAACTGATAATGCTAGAATAAATAATCTGTATATATCTTCTCCATTTATATAATTACTTCCAGAATAATTTATATGATTTAGAATTTCTAAATCAAATTTAAAGCTTCATGTTTAAAGAAGGCTGTTCAAAATCAATATAAATGCTATAGTCAATATGCTCACTTTTTAGATGGTATATCATCTATTTTTTTTTAACTAAGAAATATATTTAAAATATATCATACTGCTCACTGGAGACCAGGAGGTTGTAGTGAACTAGAATCATGTCACCGTATTCTAGTTTGACAGATCCTGGTTCAAAAAAAAAAAAAAAAGTTAAATAAAATATATTGTGTAATTTGTGTAATGCCCCTCCTTGTACTCCACTTTTATTCAGAACATCACCTCATTCAGACATACAAACAGGGGGTCAATTGGCCAAAATGAAACGAAAATGGCTAAATGTAATCAGTTAACATTCACTTATTTCAGTGGAATATTACAGACAGGAATGAAGACACTGAAAGAACCATTTGAGCAATAATTATGTACTAACAAAAACATACAGCATGAACTGACCATTTTCATTTTTGTGTCTGTTTTTGTGCATGTATATGGGTATTTTTGGTGATTTGAATCCTGCAGCATCATTTTAGATAACGTTGATAAACGTACTGAGTTTCATCTTGAATTGAGCTGATCTGCCACATGGAAACAAAAATAAGGACAATAACTTTTAAAAGTGCCTATTTTGCAATCTGTAGAGATAGCATTAGGCCACTCAAACCTTTATTATTGTCCAATCTGAAGCTACATTTTATTTTACTGATGTTTAATTAATCACTTGACAGATTAAGAGCCACTTTTTAAATCTACTAATTGATGGGAATGCTGTCTGTTGCTATTGGGAGCAGTTGTTTACAAAAGGAAGCGTAGTTTAATTCTTTTTTCCTCATCTTAAGGAATGAAATGTCACTTCTTTTATTTAAATAAGAATATTCTTTTGATCCATAATAGGTAGAATTTTTCTACTAAAGTGCTCGAACACTCTGCTCTCATTTCAATAATGACAATCTGTAATTCACAGCCTACAACCCATCCTTTGTTGCTGACAGAACTTGCAAAGTTAAAGTTTATCAGCAAGTATATCTAGATAAAAATGGTACTTCTGATAGATTCCAGACTCATTGCTCCAGTAATGACAGAAAACTTAAAATGACTGCTACCATAATGTTAAGTTTAAAATAAATTGTGCAGCTAGCAGAGACCCCCTAGAAAAATTGATATCTTAGTAAATCTATCAGGGCTCAGAATTTGGCCATTAGACTTGTAGCACCACAATTTGTACTTTACCAGTTTCCCTGACATTATTGGAGTCTCTGTGCTAATCTCAAACTAACCAGAATAAATTACAAGATTTGGAATTTCTAAGAGATATGTGTGTGTGGATATGTAGGCAAATGCATGTAGTAGATTCCTTAAGTTCATTTCCTAAAATAAATGACATTCACTCATATGGTGGGCATTTTTTTTCTATGTATCTGTGAGGTGGACTTAATAACTAGAAGTTTGCTTGATGAGGGTGAAATTGGATAAATAGCAGAATATTTTGAGCAGATATCTTATTTAGGCTCAGATGAGACCTACTGAAACTTCCTTCTTCCAAATGAAAGGGAACCTTTATTGATGATCACACACTTCTACTGAATGATAAAATAGCATCTGCCCATCTCACGACTGCCTTTGTAATCGGGTTACCATTATGCCTTTAACAGCTGTAGGTAGCTAAGCTAGATTGATGAAGACCTGTGTCTTCCCATAGACATTTATTTAATTTATTTAATTTTCAGAACAAATTTGTATTTAGCCTAATTTCCAAGCACTTGGGGGCAATTTCCTATACAGCTTACTCATAGAATTTGCTAGCTTTTGACCATACATAAACTTTCGCAAACTATTGGGTGAATTTTTGTAAATCCATCTCTGCACTATGGCCCATTGGCTGTCAGAGCTAGAGAGTGGGAAACAGTTATCAACATCCTGTTTTGATTAAATGTGATAGGTATGAAACCGGAGTGCAGCATTCCGAACATTATGGTGCATTTGATTTCAGAGCTGTGTATTTCTCACTAGAAAAGTGATATTTAATCATTGTTGACACTTTGAACCATAAGGAATTATACAGAGAAATAAAAATACTCATCCATTTAAGTTTCAAAGATAATCGCTCTTAATAGCTTGATATATTTCTTAATAATTATTTTGGTACATATATGTCATCTTTATATAGCTTCAGTGAAACTGTAACTGTTTTATGTGCTGACTAAACATTTTCTCTTTCTACTTAAGCTTTCTTTATTATTTTTTCTCAGCCCTTATATATTTATTGAGCATGTAGTGGGTGCTTGATAAACATTACAGGCTAGTAATCTGCTGTATCTAAGTCTTCTTAATTGCAATTTCTCATTGCAGGCTGTGGCATTGTTATTTACCCTCTTATCCTGGCCCACAGTTTAGTTTTCAAAGATTTCAAGTGTACTATTTCAAGCAGTAATAGTACAAGCAATGCCCATGCCCCTTTCACCATGTTCACTCCTTGTTACCTTGTGCTATGCGTATTCTTTCCTTTTTCTTTATTCTACCTATACAAACTTTTCCTTCTAAACTATTGCAAAGTAAGTTGCAGACATTAAGACATTTTAAGTACTTGAGCATATGCGTCCTAAGAGCAAGAGCATTTTCCTACCTAACTACAGAGTATCTCTATACTTAAGAAATGTAATATTTATATGTATTAGATTATGGCATCCAAAATAAATAGAATTTCTATCCACGTTTTCTCCATTGTTCAAACAATGTCCTGTATGGCTGATATAGCATGTTCATTATTTTAGATCATGTTGCCAAGTTCAAACAACATCAGCAATTGATTAGAGACATACAACAATTAAGATTGGTTTGAGTTGACGTCATAATAAACTTATAAATATCAAGCTTGTAAAAATTTGAAATAAGGTATTTATTTCAATTTGTTTGCATGGAAGCTTCAAAAATAACTTAAGAACTAAAGTTGCTTGATAATTATATGTAGATGAGTCTTAATCATGAAATGGTTTCCATTTTTTTAAAATGAGGAATAAAACTTTAGCATGTTTAATAATTTGAATAAAGCCTCTAATATATGTGGTGCTTTTTTGGTTTGTTTTTAAATAAGACTTGCTCTGGGATGGTGCCTATGGCTCAGTCAGTAAGGTGCTGGCCCCACATACTGAGGGTGGTGGGTTCAAACCCGGCCCTAGCCAAAACTGCAACAAAAAAATAACCGGGCGTTGTGGCGGGTGCCTGTAGTCCCAGTGACTTGGAGGCTGAGGCAGAAGAATTGCCTGAGCCTGGGAGTTGGAGGTTGCTGTGAGCAGTGTGATGCCATGGGCACTCTAACAAGGGCACTAAAGTAAGACTCTGTCTCTACAAAAAAAAGAAAAAAAAATAATAAGACTTGCTCTGTCACTCTAGGTTGAAATCCAGAGGTAAGATCATATCTCACTGCAGCCTCAAACTCTTTGCTTCAAGCAATTCCCTGCCTTAGCCTTCTGAGTAGCTAGGACTATAGGTGTTTACCACCATGCCTAGCTAATTTATTTGACTATTAGGTTTTTAGTAGGCAATGGGATCTCACTATGTTGCCCAGGCTAATCTCAAACTCCTGGCCTCAAGCAATCCTCCTGTCTCGACCTCCCAAAGTGCTGGATTATAGGTGTAAGTTACTCCACCTGGCCAAAATTAATTTTTATACATATCAAAATAAAAAAATTAGAATACCTTTGCTAGATCTGAGTGCTTGTTACATGATCAAAAGCATTTTTATCTGAATAGATGACATTTTCCCCCCCAAATCAACAAGTATATATATTCCATAATAAAAAATTTCTTATTCTTATCAGCAATAGAAACAGTTTTTGTTTTGCACTAATTTTTTTCAGCAGATAATTATTAAAATTACACATAAATCCCCTGTATATCTGATTAAGACCATCAAAGAATGGTTTATGTTAATTGCTTGTGTGGTCAGCAGAAGCAGAAGAATTGTTAATCAATATAGACAACAACACTGAACCATCTAAACTAAAATAAAACTGGATCAGTATAAGGGAGAGTTACCTACACAATGTAGAAAATCTTATTTTTAATGCTTATTTTTAATGCTTATTGTAGTGTGTTTATTTTAATCAAAGATTTATTGAGTGCCTACTTGGCTTCCAGTGACTATCACAGATCACGGTATGTGATACATCGTCTTTCCATGGAACTCTGAATAGTTAAGTCACTTAATGGAGGTAAATCTTATCTCTGAAATAACAGAGTATGATTATGAACCCAAATCTGTTTGACTTCAAAGGCCTGTGCACATCACAATGATGTTCATTTCTTCTACTGAGGAATTCAGAGCCTTTTTTACATTGCAAAAGTCTCTTAAGAATCAGGAGAGACTGTTCACAAGGGGCGACACATGTGTGAGATTTTCCTTGCAAAGGGCCCTGCCATCTTTAAATTGTTCCATATATTTACGGGACAGTCACTGCAGCCAGGATGGTGGTAAAAGTTCTGTACTTACTCTTCTCAAAGCCCTTCTTCCATCAGTCCCTTTGGCCACTCCTACTTACCATGTTTTACCTTTTCCGTTTTCCCTGACCTTTATTTTTTTATTCGTATTTACTCTTGCAAGAGCATGTATTGTCTATCTCGTGCTGTAGCTCATGGTTCTAAGTGCTGTTATCGTTCCACGGTCTACTCTCCGATCCTGTCTTGGTCTCCTCTTACTAAGGTCACATTCTTTATTCTTGGCCATTGTATGGGTGATGTGAAGGACAGCAGAAGTAAAAACCTACTGTGTAAAGTGCAATGAGAGTCCAAAATAAATAAAGGCTTCCTTTTAATACTCTGTTTAGTGAACTTGGTAAAAACTCCCCTTCTCTGATTTCAGACCACTTTTAAAGTAGATTTGAGTATGTTTAACTATTTTCTAAGGCTGGATATTAACTTCAACAATATTGGATCACCTCCCAGTCCTCCCAGGACTCATTTAATACAAGTGAGTCCTCCCCATATGGACAGGCTCACTTGTATTAAATTGCATCCTCTATCAAGAAAACTTCTAATATGTCTGATGAATACTTACCTGATGGAGAGATACCATGAGATGAGAGAGGTTTTCCCAGGGCAAGGCTTATCCATTGCACTGTGAATGTGCTGACCCCTGCAATTTCCCCAAACGTGGGAAATACATACTTCACTATATTAAAAAAAGAAAAAGACATATGATGACATTACCCAGTTATTTAGAGTTGAGATTTGTACTTTTCTCTGCCCAGAAAATTTGAATCATCTGTTCCATCATCAAGTGGAACCCTTTACATAATAATATCCTTGGGGAAAGGAAATAAAAATGTGTTTCACATTTCATATTTCCAGAAAGAAAACCTAACCTTTCATAATGCAAAATAGTATTAGAAAAAAATCAAACCCTTTGCATGGATTATAAAAATTAATTCTTTGTGGCTCGCACCCATAGCTCAGTGGTTAGGGTGCCGGCCACATACACTAGGGCTGGTGGGTTTGAACACAGCCTGAGCCTGCTAAAAACAACAAAGACAACTGAAACAAAAAATAGTCGGGTGTTGTGGTGGGCATCTGTAGTCATAGCTACTTGGGAGGCTGAGGCAAGAGAATTGCTTAAGCCCCAAGAGTCTGATGTTGCTGTGAGCTGTGACACCATAGCACTCTACTGAGGGTGACATAGTAAGACTCTATCTCAAAAAAAAAAAAAAAAATTAGTTCTTTGACAGGAATTCCTGCTGCTAATTCATCTATCTTTTAGATTTCACAAAACATTGATTAGAAATTATGATATCACATTTACTGCTAATTTTTATCTAGTTATTAATTTTACGAATATATAATACTTGTCCAAATTTACAGGGTACATGTGATGTTTTGATTCAAGCATACAATCTGTAATGATCAAACTGGGATAATTAGAACATCCAACACCTCAAACATTTATCATTTCTTTGTGTTAGGGATGTTCCAATTACACTCCTATGGGTTTTTTTTATAATGTACAATAAATTGTAAGTTCTCCATATTGTGCTACTAAACAAATATTTTTCCAAGCCAACTTTACTTTTTGTACCCATCAAGTATTTCATCTTTATCCCCTCATGACCCTTCCCAGACTTTGGTAACCATCATTTTACTCTTTAACTCCATTAAGTCAACTTCTTTTTAGCTCAAATACATGAATGAAAACACATAATATTTTTCTTTATGTTCCTGGCTTACTTCATTTAGCATAACCCCTCCACTTCTGTCCACATCCTGTGAATGACAGGATTCTATTCTGTTTTGTGGCTGAATAATTTTCTATTGTGCATAAATACCACAGTTTCTTTTTTAATACCATCGAATACCATACAGCCATACCAGATGGGGACTTTACACCTTTTGTATTAAGCTGGATGAAGTCGGAGCCACGTGTTCTCTATCCATTCATTTGTTCATGGACACGAAGGTTTATTCCATGTGTTGTGAGTGAGGCCACAATATACATGGGAGTGCAGATGTCTATGTCTTTAATATACTGATTTCCTTTCTTTTGGACACATATCCAGCAGTAGAATTTCTGGTACTCCTAATTTTAAAAATGTCCAATATCTAGGTCCCATAGCAGAAGTGATAAAATATTGCTTTGAGACAAATCAATCTTCTAAAGAAGAATCAAGTAAACTGAGCAATGCCGTAGGACTTCAAATACACATTTACACATATGATTTTATGAATGCAATTTAGAGTTCCTTCCTTCCTTCCTTTCTTCTTTCCCTCCTTCCCTCCTTCCTTCTTTCCTCCCTTTATTGTTTTAGAGATACGTTCTCACTATGTTGCCCAGGCTGATCTCAAACTCATGGCCCCAAGTGATCACCTTACCTCAAAGTCCAAAGTAGCTAAGGTTATAGACACAAGCCACCACATCTGGCTAAGGGTACATTTGCATTTCCACATAGTCAGAACAGAAATGTTTGCATGAGAGAATAAAGGCTGAATTAATCCTACATTTGACTGTACTACTCCATTAAACTTGAACGCATCTCTTAGGTTCAGTTTTTGGGAAATATAAATTATTGTCGTTGTCTAATTAGTATTGAAAGGTGTTTATTGGCAATTAGTACAGATGGTTTTTCATGTGTTCAAAAATCTTTACAGATTGCAAAAATTAAGATGGCTAAATGATGGATATCAAACCAGGTGTTTGTCATGCTGTAATATTTAATAGGAAATTATCTTGGCACTCTGACAAATCCTACCCTACTTTGCTGAACATCTGAATATTGAAATGTAGAGCTCTTTGAAGTTTGCCACAACGATTTTTATATTCGTGCCTACAAATAGAAATAATATCAAGGCCATGACAATTGACCACATAAACTATGGCTGAGAAAGTCATTTTCTGAATTTGCAGAGGCTGCTGAAAAATATTGATTGATAGTAATAGAGCGATACCCTATAAAGATGGGTCAACTACCTGTCATAGAGAAAGAAGGGATTGCTACCTCTAAACGGGACCCCTTATCAGCTCTTCCTCATCTAGGTTAAGTCTTTTCCTTACTCTTGGTAGCTGTGGACTGTCCATGACATGGGATTGATTTATATTTTTTTGCTAGCAATGAATTTATATGAGCTTCCTAATTGGTACAGAAAATGTCATCATTGCATTTTGCCTCAGCATTTTCTCAAAGTGCTCACATGCTTCTCAGGGATATTCCCACCTGCCAGCCTTGATCTCTGGTCAGCGTTTCTTTTTTCATTTATGGTCCTGTCTGCATGATTCTGACTCCCCAGTGTCCACACGCTTCCCACTGAGAAGCTTTTGCTCTGTCCTTTAGTTTATTTATCCTCAGATCTATTCCCTACTATCTCGTTTGATTTTAGATTCCTCTAATAACTTTGGTACCTGGGTGCTCTGAGATGTCTGGTAATATTCCCAAACATTTCCAGTCTTGGGAGCCTTTCATCCCAGCTAACAGGAATGGGCCAGCAGTCTTATTAGATCAGGAGTTTTACTTTCCCCTGACTGTTTAAAATTAAAAACCATACTGGGAACCTAAAATGGATAAAGGAATGAGTAGCATGAAAATAGATAGAAATTCCAGAAAGGGGTTTATTTGTTCACATATAGCAAAGGCCTACTGACCTGCCCCCCAACTCTCTATTCGTAAGTAATGTTTTTAAAGTTCAGTTTTTAAATGGGTATTTCTATATTCCTCATTAAGTTTCCCCATTTTAACATCTCTTATTAAATTATTTGTTTGCTAGACCAGCTTACGTCCAAGCCATGATGCTCCTAGGCTCCTTGGGCCAAGGCAGCTGGCTCCCCTCTGCAGCCGGCTCTGGGGAAATGCAAGACCGAATCTCCCCGCTCAGCTCAGTCAGTTACCATCGCCCTGTTCCTGAGCCTGCAAACTTTTATTGAAATCACTAATCCATTAAAGCATCCTCTTTGTCTTTATGAATTTATGTAGTTTTTCTTGGCCTTTTAGTAGAAAAGGAAAAGGAGCAGGAGGAAAATGCACACAATTAATTCAACTCATTTATCCAGAAACCTCCAATTTCTAATTTTTTTGAGAAATATTGATTGATTGACACATAGCTGCCTGGGAAAAACTTGCCCTCTTTTAAAACAAAACACAAATGCTAAAGAACTTTATTTTTGCAACTCTAAGAAAAGCAAGAATCCCAAAGAGAAATTCATGAAGTCTCAGAAGCTGTTTTTGTGTATTTGATACTTGAAATAGTTAAATTGCAAATACATTCATAACAGTGAAAACCAAACAAATGTAATGATTTTTGAAATTCATACTCATAGACTTTTCTGTTTATAATTATTTAAAACACAGAATATTTTTAATAGACCAAAAGATTCCTATATATAGTATACCATGAATACTATTCTTTGCATTAAAACTAACTTTACAAAAATATTTACTTATACATTTTTCCAAACCATTTGCTTCAAATAAATTCATCAAATACTCTACACGAATTTTAAAAAATTAAATATTTTTTAAGTGTGACTTAATAAATTTTGCTGCGGAAAGGACTTATGACTCAATACATTTTATAAAGTCTTGAGTGGGGTGCCCTGAAGCCCTTTTCATTTCATTTTAAAATTCACATTTATTGAGTTATAATTTACATTAGGTGTATAATTTGATGACATTTGATACACACATGCATTCGATGGTATAATCACCACTATAATTGAAATATAAAAAAAATTTCCATTACCTCCTTGCCAAAGTTTCTGCATTCTGTTTTGTATTGTCAGCTAAAGAATGACAAAGGTTTATGGGCTGTATTTGGAAAGAAAACCTTATTTCTCAAGGGTTGTAGAGATTGGCAGACTGGCCATCATTCAAGCGAGGAAGATAGCCTCCAGCCAGAAGCCCACATCGAGTATTCTAAGGGAAGGGAAATAGGGAACAGGAACTTATGCTGAGCAGGGTGGCCAAATATACATATTTAACAAGCTGTAGGAGGAATCATGAATTTTTATAAAAGGAGAAATATGTGCAATTGAGTTTCATGCTACTTAATAGGACCCAAATCAGCCCTTTCTAATATTGGTAGAATCCTAATGGCTCTTTTCTTTTAAAGTTATATTTTAATATTCCTCCCTATCTCACCCTAATTTTTTCTTTTTTTAAAAGATATGAGGTCTCTATGTTGCCCAGGATAGTCTCAAACTCCTGGCCTAAAATTCGTTAAGTAGTGAGGACTAGAGTTGCTAACCACCATTCCCAACTAACATTTACATTTTCTTTTTGGGGGGAAAGTTTTCCTCTTTTGCCCTCGGTAGAGTGCTATGGCATCACAGCTCACAGCGACCTCAACGTCTTGGGCTCCAAAAATCCTCTTGCCAACCTCCCAATTAGCTGAGACTCCAGGCTCCCACCACAATGCCCAGCTACTTTTTAGAGACGCGGTCTTGCTCTTGCTCAGCCTGGTCCCGAACTCATGAGCTCAGGCAATTCACCTACCTCCCAGGTGGTGATTATCTTATAGTGCATTTTGAATGTGAGATACTTTTAAAGTCTTCAGTTTAATATATATTTATTGAACAGTGATTACATATCAGAAATTCTTCTAGGCACTGGTCTTGGTAACAGTAAGCAAAGCAGATAAGATCTTTTATGAAGCTTAAGTTTGGGGTGAAGGGTGGAGATAACAGTAAACAAACAAACACAACTCAATAGGATAATTGTGATAAAAATTAAAGAAAATAGAGAAGGATAATAGAGAATATCTGGGTCATGGAGTGAGGAATATTGGGGGATAGGTGACATTTTTCCAATTTCTTAGGGCTTGTTGGGGGACGGTATTGGGCCATGATTGGTTCGAGTCAGAGCCAACACAGAGCTATTCTCTCAAAGTGCTCAGAAATGGAAGAGGAGCATGGCCACCAACTCACACCCACACTGTAGACCCCTCTTGTGAAAGTCCATTTAATAAGAAAGAAAAATAAAGCAAAGGTGCAGAAAGGAGCATTGACAGAGCAAGAGTTCTTTCTGGATGACTGTGTTCAAAGTTGGGGCTCAACTTCAGGCCTTCTCAGCCATTCCTGCCACCTTCCAACTCTGAATCTTTATCAGAAATAACAACATTTATTTAACGCAAACAAGTTTAGCTCTCACTTTTTTTCTACTATCAAAAGTGACTGCTGGGGACCATGTATTAAAGGCAATGCACACTTCCCCTATACATCCAGCATTGAGGAAACAACTAATTTTCATATCAGCTTACAAATCATAAGCTGGTGACACCTAATCCACTGACTACTGAAGTTTAAGGAAACTGTCATATTTCTTACAAAGTAGCTCCAGTGCACGTGATTAACATTGTATTATTAGATTTTATTCATATCCCCATAAACAAGCTCAATCTGTCTTTAAGCCTGACATATCAATTAAGCGAGATTATGATATCTGGTATACTAATTCCTAAAGCAACCTTTAGTTAGTCCATCTTTAAAGGGCCTAATGTATGTACAGGGAAAATTCCATCTCCTTGTAAATATACCAGTAAAATCTTAATTTTTTTGTCTGTCTTCCATAAAGACTTTTGTATTGTCATGATAAAATATACATAACACAAAATTTACCACTCTAGCCATTTTAAGTATACAGTTTAGTGGCATTAAGTTTACATTATTAGTTCTGCTAAAACTTACACACACACAGGTACACAGATTAGAATGACTATCTTTACTTTCATCGAATGTTTAAAAAATGAAGTAACAGTGTTCCTCTTCTGCAAAAGATAAGCACATTTTTTCTATTAATTCATTCATCAAACATGTGCCTGGTTTGCGTCTGCCCCTGTGCTAGAAACTAGAGCTGTGAAGATGAGTCACATGTTGCTACGAAGAGTTTGCAATCAACTGGGGAGTTCGATACTTGAACAAATACTTACATCACAGCATGATAAGTGACAGTTTATGGAGGCAAAATATGCAAAGTCTTCACACCAGGAGAGACACAGAATCTAATATTTGAGGGAAGCACAGGAGTTTGTCAAGTGGGAAAGGCTGGGGGAGATTTCCAAGCAAAAGGACCAGCAGAACAAAAGCCTAACAGCTGGAAACAGCAAAGTCTATCTGCAGAAAGGTAAGCAGGCTGGCTTGATGGGGATCAAGGTTATGATTCCCAGACTCAGACAAATGCATCTTGGTTTCGTATTTTTGCCATATTCATGAAACAAGTATAATCAAAAGGTGTTTTTACGTATTTTTACACCTTATATATTAATTCCTTGATATTATCATCAACTCACGCAATACACTTAAGTCAAATAAGTATATCTTAACACATTTGAAGAGGAAGTTCTACTTCGTTGCCTTAAATAAATAAAATGCTCACACTTTGTGAAAATAGAAGTTAATACCATAAAAACTAAAACAAATAAATTATTAAATTCTACCTGTATACACTGAGTCCTAAAAGACTCGTAGGCAGAGAATTTGGATTAAAGGATGATTAGTGTTACAAACTCTTAAAATATACAAAATGGAGATTCCCTCTTCAATTAATCAGAGTCAATAGTCAATAGAGCTAAAAGAGAAATGTTTTCTTGCTATGTGAGTCCATGTTATTTAGAACCACGTGTACCTTCCAAAATCATCTTAGGTACTATCCGTGGGACACCTTGCAATTTTAGAAAAGCTGGGTTATAGAATTTAGACAGAAGAGCTAGCAAGTGGAGAGGAAATAAGACTTCACATATTTAAGGCCTACCGAGCACAGCTCTGCAATGGGTAAGAGGCAGTGTAGATGCTCCGGACACTGCACTGGTGAGCTAGGAAACGAGGCAGGCTGAGTTGGGAGACAGGGAGTAAGGCGGAGAGCAGCAGAATGTCAAAAGGACCTTGTAGCTGCTCAAGAAATGCGTGTGCCCTGGCTCCCAGAGAGGAGCTGAGAAGAGCACTGTGTTGGACATTGAGGGGGCAGTATTTGAAGGAAATAAGAAATCCACCTAGAGATGATGGGACTGATCGGCCAAACTGGATCCAGACCTATTTCCCTGCAAAATCTTTTCCCCCTCTTTCCTCTTTCAAGGACTAACACTATTTCTTGGCTATAAATCTCTCTGGTTGTAGGACCAGAAATGATGGTAAGTTTCTGCCACAGTGGAATTGTTGGTTCCTCCCAAGCAGCCGCACCAGCCTTGTTACTGGTTATGTTTCCTTTATTGAATAACCTACTAAGCACTTTTGTGCTACATTGATTTGTGGCCCCTCTTTAGCCAGTTATAGGCTTTCAATACATATATTTATATATGGGGTGGTGCCTATGGCTCAAAGGAGTAGGGCGCCAGCTGCATATGCCAGAGGTGGCAAGTTCAAACCCAGCTCTGGCCAAAAACTGAAAAAAAAAAAAAAAAAAAAAAAAAAATATATATATATATATATATATATATATATATATATATATACACACACATATATACGTTTATATCCACATGCCTCTTCTGGTTCTATCATAGTTTGTTATAATACCACAGTGGTCCACTGGCCTCTTTTTCTTCTCTTTTTGCTACATTTTGTTCCTTTTCTTATCTTTTGTCCTTCATCCTTTTTAAAACTTTTGCTGCTGATAGTTAATCTTCCTAATTATAATTCTTTCTAGGCCACCTCATACCATTTTTTTTTAAAAAAATGTGTTGGTATATAAGATAAAGACTTCAAATTCCACTCAATTGCCTCCATCAGAATCGATAGTCACATTTGTTGCAAACGTTTTTATTCCCATATCTAATCAAACAATAAGTGTTCCCTATTCTATTCTCTCACTGCCTTTCCAGTCTGTTCCTTTTTTATCAATCCACAGTTGCTACATTCATTATGCATTCAGGTTTCTTAAGTTGCTAAAAGAGCTTTCGAACCATTCAGATGGTGTCTATCTATTCCTAGGAGCTTTTCTTCATAGAACTTCCAGAATGAATTTTTTAAAAATAAAATAAATAAAACAACAATTCATTGATATACTTTCCCTGCTCGGTGTCACTTAATGACTCCTCAGCTTTCAGAATCAAGTGTAAACTCTATTGTATAGCAAACAGGAGCCTCACAATTTGCCTTCTGCATTTTGCTGAATGCTCCTTCAAACTTTTCCACCATATATGACCATGAATCACAGATTATTGACACCATCGCCTAGTGGCCATGTCATCAGCAATGTGAGTAATTGGAAGTTCTAGTCACATGAACATTATGACTTTCTCACTCTTAGGATGCTTTTCTTCTTTTTCACAAAAGTAGAATAAGAAATCTTAACTTCTGGCAATGTCTATAATCCCTATCTTCTTGAGAGAGTATGTACAAAACGAAAATAAAAATCGGTGGTCCTGTCTACCTCAATCCAAAGAGTTCTACCCACACGATCTCAGAAGTTGTAAGGTATGTTTATTATGTGGAATAAAGCTCAAAACGATTTGGATAAAAGTTGTAACAAATTATGAATTATTAATATCTGACTTCTTCTTAGCTTTCTGGCAAGGAAGACCAACTTCAAAGTTCCTGGAGAGAACATATGGATCCTTAAACACAGCAATATTAATGGCAAAAAGAACAGTAATTACTTGGAAACAAGACAATGCTCCTTCATCAAAAGAGCGGATGCTGGATTTAAGCAATGGACTCCATTTGAGAAAAGTATACCCATTAAAAAATCAATACTTCTAGCTCTAGGAGGTCACAGAAAATGTTTTCAGGTCCTGCCAAAAAAAAAAATTATGGACTTGAGAGCATCTTACCTGGCAGAAATCTTAGGCTTAAGGTTTGTCAGACTTTCAAATTTAAGAACATGCAGAAAACATCTAAATATTGATTGACAACAGATTTACAGAATCAAAATATCACTAAAATGGTAACTATAGAAACAAGCTGCCCAACTGTATTTATGGGAGATTTGTCTAAGTCAGAAAGGAGGATTCATATTATGTACTAATGTATTTTTTCTTTATATGCTAGAGATTAAGCCAGAAAACAAATATACTTACTTAGTTTTCCTAATCATACAAGTTGAATGAGTTCTTGACACTGAACTGATTCGCACTGATTTTTTTTTCTTTCTTTCTTTTCTTTCTTTTTTGATATTTTGAAGGACTTGAAAAATTTTTAAGGAGTGATATAAATTCCTAGAGGTTTATCTGCCATCCCACTGGTATATTTGATAATTCAGTTCAAAATCGATGACAGTTCCCCATTCCCCACAGGGCTTCAAATGTTTCTATTTGAAACCTACAGAAGGCTGAAGCAACTACATAAAGCAAATTTTATTTTGAATCCCCAGCTGGGATAATTCCATGGTAAGGTAAAGAATGAAAATTCCAATTTTTCTAAGGTGCCATCAAAATATTCTGACTTTAGAACCACAGAATCATCACTGAAAAATACCACATTTAGAATCAGTAATAAATGTGTTCATTTTTTCCCCTCAGCCCACTGAATGATAACAGATCTATCTCTCCCAATAAAATAAAAAGGAACCTTCCAAATTTTCCCATCCCACTGTCTTACAGGTTATAGGAAATAAAAATCAGAGAGAATGCTATGCAAACTTTGCACGGAAAGTTGAATCACTGCTTTAAGGCAGAGTAAGAAAATTACATGGAGTTCTTTCCAGAGTGTAAGGATTATTTTACTCTGATTGAACAACTGCCCAATTTATTCTTTCATGAAATATGGAAAAGATTACTAGCAACTCAAATGATATGTTTCACTTGTAGACTTACAAAAAATAAAAGCTGTAAGTAACTCTGGTGTTTTTACTACAGGAAGCAATTAGACTGAACAAAGAAAAGATGCTTCAGTTGCACACAAAAACTTTGTTCCGCCTGTGTGCTTCATTTCTATTGCTAAATTAACCCAAACTTCAGTGTTTTCAGTACTGGTTGTCTTTCCTGTTTTCTTTTTCTCTTATATCCCTTTCTAAAATGTGTAGGCATTTAACAAAATTTATATTTTGTCAAAGATTATTTTCTTCTTGCAGAAGAATTTCTCTTGGAAACTAGTAAATATTAGCTCAAATCCTAACATCAATCTGATTGCCGACTTGGGTCAATTTTGTAAGTGACCTTTGTGTTTTTCCTTGACTTTGTTTATCTTTCCTTGAGCTTCTTTCTCTAAATCACTCTTTCTTGGATTGCTTTCCAATAAAGAGCTCTGTATCATTCTGTTGATATAAAGGGCTGTATCTTGAAGACAGCAAAATGGCAGTTAGATATTGATTTGTTGATACACTGTTACTTTACTACCTCATATCCCACTAATCTCAGACTTCTGGCCCATGATGGATTACAAATTTGTTGATGCTGTTGTTTTGAACTATTCAGAAGCCAGTATTCACAAGAGGCAAGCAATCATAGAGGGTGAATGAACAGATGAGACCTCAGAAATCATCTACTCCAGTCCCTTAGTTTCACAGATGAAGAAATGAACCAAGAGACATTGAATTATGTACCTAAGAATGCACATCTACTAAGTGGCAATGACAGTACTTGACATTGGGTCTTATAAATTCTTCTCCAGAGAGGATTACCACAGATGACTTTCCCTAACCTAAATGTGGGCCTGTGTGTATAATCTACTTTACTTCCTTTATAAGGGTTAATTATTCATTTGCTTTTAATTAAGTAGTTTTCTCTTTATTCAAATAAAAACCAGTATAGGAGAGTATAAGGGAATTAAATATTTGTATCTCCATCAGCCTCTGAAAACTCAGTAACTGGCCATAGTTAAGTCTAAGAACTATGTCAAATCTATTAAACAGCTTTATATTTTGCTGAATTTTTTATTCATGATTTATTTCATAAGAATCTCACAACTTGTGAGGTAAGTATACATAGTACCTCCATTTTATATACGAGCAAGCCAGGGCTTAGAAAAGTTAAGTAACTTCCCCTTGATCACACAGGTATTCAACCTGCATTGCCACTTAGAGGCGGCAGCAGTTACGTTGTTCTGTATAACAGTCTGAGTCTTTATGGCCCTTAGATTTTGGGCTATTGTTAAGGGAGAATTATTCAACAAAGTCAAAGTAATTTTGTCTTTTTCATTAAGCTGCATTTAGTGTTGTGGCCTTGACTTACATATCTCAAGGACTCCATACAGCTGGGCAATGTAAGTTGTGTCAATGAGTGTCATTTACATAGAACATATTGCAAATGATGCCTACAAGAGTTGTGAGTTGCAGAAACCCCTCTTGGAGGCATGGAGGTAGAAACTGCTGTGCGATACCATTACTACATTTATTACCGGGAAGTTATTGAGTAGTTCATTCTCATGTGATGAAGTGTCTTCTTTTTAGAAAAAAAAAAATTTGAGACAAATAGTTTCCTGAATGTCAGGAAAAACTTTCTTTTTTTCCCCCTAAGGAATCAGCTCACATTTTCCTCTTGGAATATTTAGAATAGTGTTCACCATTTGTGTTTTGACTGCCATGAAGTTCAATTTAAGGAACTTGGCAGCTGCGCAACTTGAACATCGGTAGACTAAACTTTTTCTTGTCTTATTTTTAAACTCTATCTTTATATTTCCTACCCTCTGTTATTTTTTATTTTATGTACAATCCCGCTGACCTGAACATGAATATTTGGTGTACCCGTAGTAGAAGATTTCAAGTATGAAGCCAAGATTCGTCTGCAAATGTAATATATAAAACTGGCTATAGTTTCAGAAATTGTGCTGTGTAAATCGAACCATTTGTTTCGGACTTAGGAAGATTTCTTTCAGTGGTACTAAGAGAACTTGGGGGAACCTTAAGTAGTACAGCAATAGTGAATAAAATTAAAAACATCGGTCTCTTTCATTCTTCCAGATCCCTTAATCTCACCAGTTTACAATTTAGATCATAAAATTTAGATCACCTCCAAAATTTTTATGTATGAGATTATGTGAAATGAGAGACAATAGTTTTTCATGTCATGTTTTTTATCCCAGGAATATTGAAACAAGTACAGAACAATGGGTAAATATAAAATAACATATCTGGACTTAGAATAGGAATATAAGTGAATTCTCTAATATGTTTTTCTTCCCATTTGGAATATTACGTTTCATTTGTTAATAAAACATTGATTGATAAAAATAGTGAAGAACTTTCCATTTAAATTCATCTAACTTGGCTCGGCGCCTGTGGCTCAAGTGGCTAAGGCGCCAGCCACGTACACCTGAGCTGGCGGGTTCGAATCCAGCCCGGCCCGCCGAACAACAGTGACGGCTGCAACCAAAAAATGTCTGGGCGTTGTGGCGGGCACCTGTAGTCCCAGCTACTTGGGAGGTGGAGGCAGGAGACTCACTTGAGCCCAGAAATTGGAGGTTGCTGTGAGCTGTGATGCCACGGCACTCTATCCAGGGTGACAGCTTGAGGCTCTGTCTCAAAAAAAAAAAATTCATCTAACTATTCATGACACGTAATTCCCTCATTTTATTACATGTGGACTCCAAAAATGCTCTGGAAGTTTTTAAATTTTGAAGCTAATAATTTATGTTATAAAAGAAAATACAAAACAAAAAAGATATAAATTATATGACTAGCATGATAATATAATTAAATAATTTAAAAATATGTATGTATAAATATGCCTACCAAAGAACCCACATTCTTTTCAAACACATACAGAAAACATTTTGGTAAAAATTAGCGTAAATTAGGCTGCAAAGTAAGTTGTAATAAAATCCAAAGAAACTTTGGGATAAAATCCAACGAAACACTGGTCTGTGGGCCAATTACCCACTGCCTATTTTCATAAATAAAGCTTTATTAGTGTGCAGCCATGATGACTAATTTGCATATTGTTTATGGCTGCTTGTATTCCACAATGCCGGAGTTGAGCAGTTGGACAGAGACCACGTGGACGGCAAAACCTAAAATATTTACTCTCGGTCCCTTTGCAGAAAAAAGTTCATCGACCACAAAAACCCATTTGAAAGTTACAATTACAAAATTCCAGTTCAGACAAAATAATTATAATGGAAATGAGTTTAAAAATTGTAATGAAGATGGAAAAAACATTTGAAACTGAACAATAATGAAATCATAATATGATATCAATAATTATATACTGAGATGCAGCCAAGCATCATTCAGAAGAATGAGTATTGAGCACATTTATCACAAATGAAGAAAGAAAGAAAAAAGAAAGACAAGCAAAAAGGAAGAAAGAAACTTGTTAATCAGAATTATGAGTATCCGGTTAAAACAGGCAACACACAGATCTTTTTTTACAGAATCAGGAGATAATAGATTTGTTACTATTAGTCATACACTTCAAGAAATATTAAAGGGGGCTGGCTGGGTGTGGAGACTCATGCCGATACTACAATTCCAGCATTTGGGGAGACTACGGTGAAACTATGCCTAGAGGCCTGGAGTTGGAGACTAACCTGGGCAAAATAATTGGCTGGGTGCGGTGGCACATGCCTCTAGTTCCAACTACTGGGGAAACTGAGGGAGGAGTTTTTCTTAAAAGAGTCCAGGAGTTTGAGGTCTCAGTGAGCTCAAGAGCTGAAGCCACTGTACTTTAGTCCAGATGGTGAATTTCCCACTGAATTACAGACAAATGAAATGGGTAAAATCTTTGAAAGACAAAAACTATGAAACTCCCTCAATATGAAATAGATCAATTGAATAGTTATGTATGTTTTTAAGAAATTAAATTTGTAGTTAAAAAGAATTGGCATGCTTCTTACAAAGTTAAATATATACTAAACACATGACTCAAAATATGCATTAACCTCAAGAACAAATGAAAACACATGAAACATAATTTAAAATAAATGATATTTAAAAGTCTATCTTTGTTATTATTTTACTTATATGACATCTTTGAAAAGGGACATCTACAAGGATAGAAAAGAGATGAGTCATTTCCAGAAGCCAGAAAGGGGAGAGGAGATTAACAACAAAGGGCCACTGGTGTACTTTGGGGAGCAATGTAAATATTCTATTTCTTGTTTGTGACGGTAGAAGTAACATGACCGTATTTGTTAATGTTTATTCAATTGTGCACCTAACATGGATGGACTTTACTGGGTGTAAACTGAACCTTAATAAATCTTACTATAGAAAAAGGAACTCCAGTCTCTAAAATGAGGTCTGAGACAAAAAAGTATCAATATATTTCACTATGTTAATATCATCACATTAAATTCAGAAAGAGCATTTAATAAGACTCAAACCCCTTTTATTTTTTAGAAAGATAGATAACATAAATCTTTTTATTTATTAATGTCTCCTTTTTAATCTCGTTGAAGGATGCTAACCCAAAGAAAGATGCAAGTACAATATGTTTGTTTGGTAGAAGATTTCTGAAAACAACTAGTAGAGGAATGGGAAGGTAAGACAGAGAGGAAAGCGAGCCAATAAATTATGTTTTATCAAAAATTTTCCTATTGTAGATAATTTGAACTTTATTTCACCGAGTCACATTAGGCGGCAATGTAGAATACACATCTCAACATTAGCCTGTTTAAGAAGCAAGAGAAATTGTTATGTGTCTCCCACCTCCTACAGTTATTGGTAGAAGGTTGCTTCCAGGTGTGATCAATGTCCAGCATTTCCAACACGTTGAACAAAAGGAGAATCCTAAGGCCCAGGGATGCATATACTGGGAGCTGGAAGTATTGCTAGAGGGAGTAGAAATTATACGAGCTGAGGATACACACAGGACATTGATAAAATCTGCTACACTTAACTAAAAGAACAGAGCATTTCCACAACTTAAAAATGACACTGCCAACATCATTTCTACTTGTGAAATTTTAGAAGCACTTCCCTCAAGTCAGAAATAAGATAAAAATATCTACTATCACTGTTGGAAGTCAAAATTATATTGACAGCCCTACCTGATGCAATAAAAAGCTAGACAAAGAGACGAGAAGTGTCTCAGATTGGAAAGGGAAAGATAAGACCACTTTTATTTGTAGACTCTATATAATTCTATATAGTAAATACTAGTGAAGCCACAGACAAACTGTAGAATGATGCTAAGAGAGTTCCGCAAGACTTCTGGACACAGGGTCAACATGTGAAATCATATCATTCCCATTCCCCAGCAATAAGCAAATAATGAAAGTAATAGAACAAAGATCATGTACTCCGTAGCAATAAAATGTACAAACTAAGTAGAAAAAAAATAACAAAAATGTTATGAAGAAAGTTATAAAATTTTATTAGGGAATATAAAAGAGGATCTGAATAACTGGGCAGAAACATTGTTCATGTAATGTAAGATTCAGTACTGTAAAGATGTCAATTCCCCCAAGTTAATCGATACATTCCATGCCACTCTAATAAAAACTCAAGTAAGAGTTTTGAATGAACTTGAAGAAATCATTATAAAATTCACACAAATTAGGAAACTTTTGAAAAGAACATGGAAGAAGAACTTAAGAAATATTAAGATACATTACAAAATGAAATTAGATAGAACTTAAGAAATATTAAGATACGTTACAAAATTAGAACCCTTAAAACAGTGTCTGTGGACTAGGATTATGTAGATAGATCAGTAGAAAGGAAGGGAGAACCCAGAAATAGGCACAAGAGTTTTGTAAATCTGGCATAAGATAGATAGGATATTGCTATGAAATTAAGAAAAACACCATTTTTCATTAAAAACATGGACCACATTGGCTTTATCTATGGAACAATTAATGAAATCATACCATTACCACACAATATCTACAAAATAATTTTGCATCGTATTGAAAATCTAAACATAAGAAAAAAACCCTTTAAAACAATTGAGGAAAATGAGATTAATTTTACAAACGAGAGAGGAAGACTTTCTTCATCAAGGTAACAAAAACTAAATTTCAAAGAAAAATTGGTTATATTTAATATTAAAATTATTTCCTTTTTGTGGAAAGAAAAGTATAATATTTTATAAGAAACAGACTATAGGAAGATATTCTAACTTACTTAACAACAAAAAAATTAAGCCTTTTTTTTTTTTTTTTAGAAACAGAGTCTCTCACTTTATCACCCTCAGTAGAGTGCTGTGGCATCACAGTTCACAGCAACCTCCAACTCCTGGGCTTAGGCGATTCTCTTGCCTCAGCCTCCTGAGTAGTTGGGACTACAGGCACCAGCCACAACTCCTGGCTATTGTTTGTTGCAGTTTGGCCTTTGGGTTCAAGTTTGAACCCACTACCCTTAGAATATGGGGCCGGCGCCCTACCCACTGAGCCACAATTGCTGTCCCAAATTAAGCCATGTATATAGTACATAAGCAGATAGATAATTTCAACTTCAGGTAGATTTAAGTATACATATAGTACCATCCACAACAAAATCACTTCTGAAACTGTGGACTCAGGCCCAAGCAACGTATTTCAGATCTTCACTACTATAGAAGATTTGAATTAACCTGGATGGAGTTAAAGGACTTTCTTCTTAGTAAAATATTGCAAGAATGAAAAGTAAGTGTCCAATGTACTCCATATTAATATGAAACCAATAGATAAATAACTACATCCCCACAGGAGAGAAAACCACCACTAAATTCAAGTGGAGGAAGGGGAAGGAGGGAGACGGGAGAGGGTAAGGGTAAGGGGCTATAACACATGGTTTATGTTAATGTTCACATTGAACAGACAGGGCTCGCTCTTAGAGGCATCATGAGTGCAATCCAGGGCATGTTCTCTGGGGACTCTCGGATAACAAAAAGTTTATGTCTTGAGTAGTCACCTACCAATATCATGCCACTCTTTAATTTTTTAACAATTACGCTGTTCAATGTTATCAAGAAACTTCCACTTTTAGTCAAGATATAGTAACAGGGACCTGAATTCACCCTACTTAAACAAACAAATAAGACAATACTATAGAACTTTTGTAAGCTGACCACCCAAGGGACTCTAATAACCTGGTTAACATAGGGAGATAGTCAACATAAGGAACCAGGCTGACTGTACTGATACACGTTTGTGGTGCTTATGTGGTCTATGAAAATTAGGTCAACTGAAGGAGGTGGTGAGCGTAGGGAGTGGTCAACTATGGGGGTTCTGCTACATTCACAAAACAAGTATTTTTCACCATAAAGCAAAGGCTTGTTAATCCCTGAGAAATGGGAAACAAGAGGCAAGCCCCACAGTAGTTACAGCTTATTTAATTTCAGATTAATATGACGGTACACATGATTAGGTTACATTGTTTGCATTTGTTAGGTAAAGCCCAAGTTGCAGTTGAGCCCTTCACCCGGAAGTGTGCTGTATACCCTTCCATTGTGCCCAATAGGTGAGAGTTTACCAGTCCCATTCCCTGTTCCCTTTCCTGTCTCCCTCCTGCCCCTTCCTCCACTTGAATTTAGTTGTGTTTCTCTCTCTTGTGGGGGTTTAGTTATTTATCGATTAGCTTCATATTAATATTGAGTACATTGGACACTTGCTTTTCCATTCTTGCAATATTACACTAAGAAGAATGTTCTTTAACTCCATCCAGGTTAATACAAAAGATGTAAAGTACCCGTCTTTTTATGGCTGAATTCACAGAGCACAGTTTTATTAATCCATTCATGTGTCCATGGGCACTTGGGCAATTCCACATCTTGGCGATTGTGCATTGAGCTGCGATAAACATTCCTGTGCCAATGTCCTTGTGGTAGAATGACTTTTTTTTCTAAGTAGATACCTGGTAATGGGATTGCAGGATCAAACAGGTTTTCTTCTAGTTCCTTACTTCTTACCAAAGAGGTTAGGGTTAAACCAAAGAGACTTTTTTTTTTTTTGGTTTGAAACCAAACACAAATGTAGAGAGAAAGATGTGGTCGGGTCAGTGTGAGACTGACTGACAATTTGGGTGGATCTAACCACACAAATTCCTGTGGTCAAGAAAAGGAACAAGGGGCTCAGCGCCTGTAGCTCAGCGGGCTAAGGCGCCAGCCACGTACACCTGAGCTGGCGGGTTCGAATCCAGCCCGGCCCGCCAAACAACAATGACGGCTGCAACCAAAAAATGGCCGGGCGTTGTGGCGGGCGCCTGCAGTCCCAGCTACTTGGGAGGCGGAGGCAGGAGACTGCTTGAGCCCAGGAATTGGAGGTTGCTGTGAGCTGTGATGCCACAGCACTCTATCCAGGGTGACAGCTTGAGGCTCTGTCTCAAAAAAAAAAAAAAAAGAAAGAAA